>CM019701.1:21761536-21796581 GCA_009760885.1 Achatina immaculata
CATGTTCGTGACAGTGAATGAAGGAACTTTTATTTTCAAACGGATAACAATTATGCACACGAACCAGCCAAGATATTCTGCTCTTCATCTACGTAATCTCACCTTTTCTTCAATCATTCAGTTTCCTCTAGTTCATGCCAGTCAGGTGTTAGCCGTCACTAATCATAACCTTCTTTCCACTGCTTCTTTCAATGTTATAACAGATTTCTTCTGTACATCCTTTCATAAAATAAAATATAACTCCCACACGCCTGAGTTCTATGACAGATAAATGAATTTTCTTTTATGCTATCCTTCAAGTGTGATAATACTGAGTTATATATGCCATTTTTTGTATGGAAGATCGATCATCCAGAAGCAAATAATGTCAGAGAAGAAGAGTCAGAAACAAAACATTCAGAATAATGTCAACATATAGAGAGAAAACAACTCTAAAGAGTCAGAGTATGATGACCAGTGAGACAAAATATTAAACAAATGTTAATCTCTTTTTTTTTCTTTAACTAAATGCAATGTTTGCTGGTTGCAGAAGAAAGCATGTGACAAAGACGGGTTAAATGACAGACGCGATAATAGCGGAAACAAAACAAGCAAACGCAATTTTAAAAAACAATACAAAGGAAAATATTACGTTTAGCATCTAGCTAGAGACATTGATAAGTCTTTTATCTGATAGATGGATAGAGAGAAAGATATGACTAAAATAAAGTCTGGTTAATTCCGTATTAAGTAAAGTTTAACAGAATATTAAATGAACATATTCTTGAAGATCATGGTTAGAAGCTCAGAAATTACACGTTACACTTTATATCTAGAAACGATAACACACTTTGTATCTAGCAACGATAACAAACTTTGCATCTAGCAATGATAACAAACTTTGTAATCAGCAACGATAACAAACGTAATATCCAGCAACGATAACAAACTTTTATCTAGCAACGATAACAAACTTTGTATCTGGCAACGATAACAAACTTTGTATCTAGCAACGATAACAAACTTTGTATCTAGCAACGATAACAAACTTTGTATCTAGCAACGATAACAAACTTTGTATCTGGCAACGATAACAAACTTTGTATCTAGCAACGATAACAAACTTTGTATCTAGCAACGATAACAAACTTTGTATCTAGCAACGATAACAAACTTCGTAAATTGCGATCTGTTATCCTCTCCCGCCCTTCCCATGCTTATCTGTCGTCTACGTTTTTATGCGCTGATACGATAACACGAAAAGTTCAGAATAAAGACAATCTGACAAACAGAACAAAGCAACTTTCCTTCATTTTCTTCTAAAGCTTATCTAGTTTCTCATTTTTATCGATTCTTAGAGTGGAGGAATTGTCGAACAATCTCGAAAAACTGTTCAATATTGAAAACAATTTATGCCTAGGGTCAAAGATTTAAAAAAATATATTGTCTGATCTATCTATCTATCTATCTATCTATCTATCTATCTATCTATCTATCTATCTATCTATCTATCTATCTATCTATCTATCTATCTATCTATCTATCTATCTATCTATCTATCTATCTATCTATCTATCTATCTATCTATCTTCTGTCTGTCTGTCTGTCTGTCTGTCTGTCTGTCTGTGTCTGTTTATCTATATATCAGATACCCTATATACCTGAGTAACCCCGGATACCCCTACTACTCACATAACAAACTGATGGTCACTTACAAGAAGATCCTGCATTGCATTCATTTAGATTTGTGTGTACAGAGATGTCAGTCGTACAGCACGAGCAGATGTAGACCCTCTAAGAAGACAGTATTAACATTCAGTACATGGTAGTCACATACAACAAGTAAATCCTCTCACATGTAGCAGGATTACGAGCCACCTCACCAAGTTTATTTACCAAGTACATGGTTCTCTGACTGCAGCACTAAGCAAAGCCATACACACCAAACACGACCACGAATACCGGGCAAGTGGTCGAGTACTTACTTTCCCCATGGTTAGTTGAAGAATTGTCAAACACTAGGTCAGCCCAACATCAATGTCATGTCCTAGTAAGTTCGGAACCTCACAGACATTGACATTGAAGGATGTGTGGTCACACGGGAAAGAACACTGGGAATTGTCAAGTGAATTATTTGCATACTGCACATTATCGTGGCAGTTAATGGCAGTACGGAACTAAGCCAACCTCGTGTCCAACTTTGCGTGACGTGCACGCTTCCTTTAAGCCAGGTTCTACCTGAGGAGAATATTATACAACCCCCACCCCCCCTTGCTTATGTGCACTTTCCTTCTGCCTCAGTCTGACCTTGATGAAATACTGGAACACCTGGAGGAAAGTGCGTTATCTCCCCGTAATACTTGACATCAGACCCAAGTCTGACCTTGATCAAATACTGCAACACCTGGAGGAAAGTGCGTTATCTCCCCGTAATACTTGACATCAGACCCAAGTCTGACCTTGATCAAATACTGCAACACCTGGAGGAAAGTGCGTTATCTCCCCGTAATACTTGACATCAGACCCAACTAAATTGTCCAACAGTAACCATGGTAACCATGGGTGTCTGCTTCAAACACAAAAGAAGGCAGACCCCCTTGAAATAGAATGTGTGTCTACGTCTTGACACAATACAAGACAAGAATTTTATTTGTCTATTTAATGCAAACTGAAAGCCACTGAAACGCACCATATATGTAGCATCTCATGAACATGTTTAGACTAAATTTCCAGCAACATATTGGACATCTTTTCATTCCTCGCGTTACTTTGAAACTGATATAATGTCGTAGTTTCATGTTGTGTTTTGCAAATGTAACCCCATAAAAGTATTATTCAAGGAAATATTCACAATATCAGACCCAGTGCTCGTCACTATTATGAATGGAGGGGAATGGCGAGGGATAACCTGCTCCAACAAAATTTCGGCCACCTGATGGACTGATATCTGCTGTGACGAAACACTCCGGCCGCATAGTAAGACAGTTCACTACATGCAGGATGCTCCTAGCCAAGGGACAGTTCACTACGTGCAGGATATTCCTAGCCACGGGACAGTTCACTACATGCAGGCTGCTGCTAGCCAAAGGAAAGTTCGCCACATCAGGCTGCTGCTAGCCAATGGACAGTTCACTATATGCAGGCTGCTGCTAGCCAAGGGACAGTTCATTACATGCAAGCTGCTGATAGCCAAAGGAAAGTTCACCACATATAGGCTGCTGCTAGCCAATGGACAGTTCACTATATGCAGGCTGCTGCTAGCCAAGGGACAGTTCATTACATGCAAGCTGCTGATAGCCAAAGGAAAGTTCACCACATATAGGCTGCTTCGCTTCACACTCCTTAGACTATTTCGCTTCACACTGCTTAGACTCTTTCGCTTCACACTCATTAGACTCCTTAGCTTCATACTCCTTAGCCTCCTGCGCTTAAAAATCCTTAGACCCCTTCGCTTCACACTCATTAGACTCCTTCGCTTCACACTCCTTAGACTCTTTCGTTTCACACTCATTAGACTCCTTAGCTTCACACTCCTTAGACTCTTTCGCTTCCCACTCATTAGACTCCTTAGCTTCACACTCCTTAGACTCCTTCGCTTCACACTAATTGTACTCCTTAGCTTCACACTTCTTAGACTCTTTCCTTTCACACTCCTTAGACTCCTTCGCTTCACACTCATTAGACTCCTTAGCTTCGCATTCCTTAGGATACTTCGCTCCACACTGCTTAACGCCTGCAATTCACACTCCATAGACTCCTTCGCTTCACACTAATTATACTCCTTCGCTTCACATCCATAGACTCCTGCGCTTCGCACTAATTATACTCCTTCGTTTCACACTCCTTAGACTTCTTCGTTTCACACTCCTTAGGCTCCTTCGATTCACACACATTAGACTCCTTCGCTTCACACTCCTTAGACTCCTTCGCTTAACACTCCTTAGACTCCTTCACTTCACACTCATTAGACTCCTGCGCTTAACACTCCTTAGACTCCTTCGCTTCACACTCCTTAGACTCCTATACTTCACACTCCATAGACTCCTTCCCTTCATACTTCTTAGACTCCTGCACTTCACATTCCTTAGGAGACTTCCCTTCATACTTCTTAGACTCCTGCACTTCACATTCCTTAGAATCCTGCACTTCACATTCATTATACTCCTGCACTTCACATTCCTTATACTCCTGCAAGTCACACTCCTTAGGATTCTTCCTGTCATACTTCTTAGACTCCTGCACTTCACATTCCATAGACTTGTTTGCTTCACACTCCTTAGACTCCTATGCTTCACACACCTTAGACTCCTGCTTTTCACACTCCTTTCATTACTTAGCTTCACACACTTTAGTCTCATACACTTCACACTCCCTATACTCCTTCACTTCACACTCTTTAGAATTCTTCTCTTCACACTCTTTAGTCTCATACACTTCACACTCTTTAGATTCCTACGCTTCACACTCTTTAGTCTTATACACCTCACTTTTTAGACTCCTTCGCTTCACATTCCTTTGATTCTTTCGCGTGACACTCCTTTTACTCCTTCTCTTCATACTCCTTAGACTCCTTCGCTTCACACTCCTTTCACTACTTAGCTTTACACTCATTTTACTCCTTCATTTCACACTCCTTAGACTACTTCGATTCACACTACTTTTACTCTTTCGATTCAAACTCCTTAGATTCCTTCGGTTCACACCTTTTAGACTCCTGTGCTTTAAACTCCTTTGAATCCTTCGCTTCATACTCCTTAGACTTCTACGCTTGACACTCCTTAGAGTCCTGCACCTTACACTAATTAGACTCCTGGACTTCGAACTCCTTAGGCTCCTTCGCTTCACACTCCTTAGACTCCTGCGCTTCACACTCCTTCGGCTACTGCGCTTCACACTCCTTAGTCTCCATCGCTTCACACTCCTTGAAATCCTACACTTCACAATCCATAGACTACTGCGCTTCACACTCCTTAGACATCATCGCGTCATACTCCTTAGACTCCTTCGCTTCACACCACTTAGACTCCTACACTTTACACTCCTTAAACTCCTGCGCTTCACCCTCCTTAGGAATCTTTCGCTTCACACTCTTTAGACACATTTGCTTCACACTCTTTAGACTCATGTGCTTCACACTTCATAGACTCCTGAACTTCAGACTCCTTAGACTCCTTCGCTTCTCATTCCTTAGGCTCCTGCACTTCACACTCCTTAGATTCCTGTGCTTCACACTCCTTAGACTCCTGCGCTTCACACTCTTTAGTCTCCGGCATTTCACACTACTTTGGAATCTTTCACTTACATGCAGGCTGCTGCTAGCCAAAGGAAAGTTCGCCACATCAGGCTGCTGCTAGCCAATGGACAGTTCACTATATGCAGGCTGCTGCTAGCCAAGGGACAGTTCATTACATGCAAGCTGCTGATAGCCAAAGGAAAGTTCACCACATATAGGCTGCTGCTAGCCAATGGACAGTTCACTATATGCAGGCTGCTGCTAGCCAAGGGACAGTTCATTACATGCAAGCTGCTGATAGCCAAAGGAAAGTTCACCACATATAGGCTGCTGCTAGCCAATGGACAGTTCACTATATGCAGGATGTTCCTCGCCAAGGGACAGTTCACTACATACAGGATGTTCCTAGCCAAAGGACAGTTCACTACGTGCAGGATTTTCCTCGCCAAGATCGGCGAATAACAAAAGAGAAATTCAGCAAAATCTTGTGGCAAACAAAAATCTTATACCAAGAGGAGTCACAGGTAATTTTACCTTTGCTCTAAAACAATTACAAGAAATAGCAGACAGTTGTAGTACAAATATGTTATAGCACACTTCTCTAGATGCTAGGTCACGTCGGTCATTTTGGAAATATGACGTCAGCAGACTAGATCAAAGCAGTCGCTCACTTGTAAGATACATGATCAGTCAGAAAACTGCGTTCTTCAAATAATCCAGGAGTTAGTGAAGCGTGGCGGACCTGCACTGAGCGTGCTGGGCGCTACTTTGAAATCTGATAGAAAGTTTTCTGTCATGTTTGTGGTTTGATTGAATTAATACATAAGGTTACTTTTTGATTCACCATTGTGTGGGTGTGTGTGTTTTTAAATTCAGACACCCAAGGGATCAGTCATGTCCTGGAGTCTCTGATTTAAAAAAAAATGTAAGAAATTAGACGATATTTTAACATTTGTATTTAGAGACGGAATCTAGTATGACAGTTGGTGAAAGTATGTAGGTGAGAACTTCCCTTTATTACAACAGTATTAGAACGTTACACAGTATTTTGTATTGTAGTAGAGAGATTGTCAATCTTCTGTAACTTAAATATAATTTTATAGAGCGTTCTTTTCTCACACCCAAAATGAAATTGACAAATCATTAGTTTGTATGACAAAGAACACCACTGTTCTGTTATAGATGTCATGGATAACATTTTAAAAAACTTGCCTCTTTCATATGTAACTGTTTTTTTTTAATTTTTCATTTTAAATTTATTCACCAAATTTTGCACAAACAAAAACAAACAAAGTTTAATGTAAAAATCAACTAATTTCCATTCATTGTTTTATGAACTTAAAATTAGATCACGTGCTACTCTATACCTTCACGAGTTTCCAAAATGCGTCAATAAAACAGTTTGACAAAATGTAATGACTGCTGTTGTAACAGTGAAGTGTTCTACAAGTCACTTGACACATAAGAGTAGTGTCACAGCAATTATTATCTTTCTTGTATATCTTCTGTTACATCTATCGTTCACTACCTGTTGCCCTGCAGACTGACTTTGGCTGTCATACTTTTCTACAAATCCGCATTTCTGTAACATCACTCAAAGAATTAAACTCATTCTATAATATTCTGTATGACAGTATACACAAGCGTGAGCTCTATATATTCTAAATTATATTATGCTGAGAGCATGGTACAGTGAAAACAAACAAATAATAGTATATACATATAAGCAGTAAGTGATGAGTCTGGCATGTATCTGTCATTTTATCTGAAATATTTAGAACAGTATTCACCTTTGTTCTCAGCACTGGGGATTTTTTCTTCTACCAGATCATCATAGGGTCACATTGTGGATAATGAATTTGTTAGATCTTATAGCGTGTCGTGACTTGAATATATTTTCAGTGTCTTTGTCTCATCTCGTCTTCTCTTGCCCTGTTTTGTCTTCTTCTTCATATAAATATCAGTGTTGAGAGGAACATTATATCAATATTTGTAGGGGTCTCCGATGATTTACTTTATATAGTGGGATACTTAAGATTTCTGTAATTTGCTAACCCACAGCTTCCTCTGTTTCTTATATTTCTTAGCTTGAATATTTACTATACTATACTTGTTGGTGGTAGTCGTTTAACGTGGTCAAACCATTTGACTTGTTGTTTCTGGATGAGGTGTAGGACTGATGTTACTGCAAACATTAGCCTGATTGTGTCTTTTATGATTTAGTCTGTTGTTACATGTAGTATTTTCATTAAACATCTCACATCTGTCTTTATGGTTTTCCTGTCAGCTTTTTGTTTCAGTTGTGGTGTATTTATTTTTTAGTAAAACTTGTTATTTACCCAATGACCTGATTTGATTTGCTGCATTCATTTTCTTCTTCCACATTTCTATTCTCTGATGATGATACTCTACTATCTAGGCATTTAAAATACTTCACTTCTCATTCCTTAGGCTCCTGCACTTCACACTCCTTAGATTCCTGTGCTTCACACTCCTTAGACTCCTGCGCTTCACACTCTTTAGTCTCCGGCATTTCACACTACTTTGGAATCTTTCACTTCACACTCTTTAGACTCCTTCACGTCACACATATTAGATTCCTGAGCTTCACACTCTTTAGGCTCCTACTCTTCCTTCACACTCCATAGACTTCTGCACTTCAAACTCAGTAGGAATCTTTCGCTTCACACTCCAGTCTCCTGTGCTTCACACTCCTTTGATTCCTGCGGTTCACACTCCTTAGACTCCATCGCTTCACACTACTTGGACTCCTACTCTTCACAATCCATAGACTCCTGCGCTTCACACTCTTTAGACTCCATCGTTTCACACTCCTTAGACTCCATCGCTTCACACTCCTTAGACTCCATCGTTTCACACTCCTTAGACTCCATCGCTTCACACTTCTTAGACTCCATCGCTTCACACTCCTTAGACTCCATCGTTTCACACTCCTTAGACTCCATCGTTTCACACTCCTTGACTCCATCGTTTCACACTCCTTGGACTTCATCATTTCACACTCCTTAGACTCCATCGTTTCACACTCCTTAGACTCGATCGCTTCACACTCCTTAGACTCCATCGCTTCACACTACTTAGACTCCATCGCTTCACACTCCTTAGACTCCATCGCTTCACACTACTTAGACTCCATCGCTTCACACTCCTTAAACTCCTGCACTTCACATTCTTTATAATGATGCACTTCACACTTCTCAGACCTACACTTCACACTCCTTAGATTCTTGACTTTCACACTTCTTACACTCCTACACTCCACACTCCTTAAAATCCTCCACTTCACACACTTTATACTCCTGCATTTCACACGTCTTAGGCTCATGAGTTTCACACTTCTTAGACTCCTGAGCTTCACATTCCATAGACTTGTTTGCTTCACACACCTTAGACTCCTGCTTTTCACACTCCTTTCATTACTTAGCTTCACACACTTTAGTCTCATACACTTCACACTCCCTATACTCCTTCACTTCACACTCTTTAGAATTCTTCTCTTCACACTCTTTAGTCTCATACACTTCACACTCTTTAGATTCCTACGCTTCACACTCTTTAGTCTTATACACTTCACTCTTTAGACTCCTTCACTTCACACTCCTTTGATTCTTTCGCGTGACACTCCTTCTCTTCATACTCCTTAGACTCCTTCGCTTCACACTCCTTTCACTACTTAGCTTTACACTCATTTTACTCCTTCATTTCACACTCCTTAGACTACTTCGATTCACACTACTTTTACTCTTTCGATTCAAACTCCTTAGATTCCTTCGGTTCACACCTTTTAGACTCCTGTGCTTTAAACTCCTTTGAATCCTTCGCTTCATACTCCTTAGTCGTCTACGCTTGACAGTCCGTAGAGTCCTGCACCTTACACTAATTAGACTCCTGCACTTCGAACTCCTTAGGCTCCTTCGCTCCACACTCCTTAGACTCCTGTGCTTCACACTCCTTCGGTTACTGCGCTTCACACTCCTTGGACTCCTGCGCTTCACACTCCTTGAAATCCTACACTTCACAATCCATAGACTACTGCGCTTCACACTCCTTAGACATCATCGCGTCATACTCCTTAGACTCCTTCGCTTCACACTCATTAGACTTCTGCGTTTCACACTCCTTAGACTCGTTCGCTTCACACTCCTTAGACTCCTACACTTTACACTCCTTAAACTCCTGCGCTTCACACTCCTTAGAATCCTATACTTTACACTCTTTAGACCACCCCGCTTCACACTAATTAGACTAATGCGCTTCACCCTCCTTAGGAATCTTTCGCTTCACACTCCTTAGACACATTTGCTTCACACTCTTTAGACTCATGTGCTTCACACTCCTTAGACTCCTGAACTTCACACTCCTTAGACTCCTTCGCTTCTCATTCCTTAGACTTCTGCACTTCACACTCCTTAGTCTCCTGCGCTTCACACTCCTTAGACTCCTGCGCTTCACACTCCTTAGTCTCCTGCATTTCACACTACTCTGGAATCTTTCACTTCACACTCTTTAGACTCCTTCACGTCACACACATTAGATTCCTGAGCTTCACACTCTTTAGACTCCTGCTCTTCACACTCCATAGACTTCTGCACTTCAAACTCAGTAGGAATCTTTCGCTTCACACTCCAGTCTCCTGCGCTTCACACTCCTTTGATTCCTGCGGTTCACATTCTTTAGACTCCTGCGTTCCACACACCTTAGACTCCATCGCTTCACACTACTTGGACTTCTACTCTTCACTATCCATAGACTCCTGCGCTTCACACTCTTTAAACTCCATCACCTGACACGTTTTAGTCTCCATTGCTTCACACTCCTTAGAATCCATCGCTTCATACTCCCTATACTCCATTGACTCACACTCATTGTAGTCGTGCGCTTCACACTCCTTAGACTCCATCGTTTCACACTCCTTAGACTCCATCGCTTTACACTCCTTAGACTCCATCGCTTCACACTCCTTAGACTCCATCGCTTCACACTCCTTAGACTCCATTGCTTCACACTCCTTAGACTCCATCGCTTCACACTCCTTAGACTCCATCGTTTCACACTCTTTAGACTCCATCGTTTCACACTCCTTAGACTCCATCGTTTCACACTCCTTAGACTCCATCGCTTCACACTCTTTAAACGTCTGCACTTCACATTCTTTATACTGATGCACTTCACACTTCTCAGACCTACACTTCACACTCCTTAGACTCATGACTTTCAAACTTCTTAGACTCCTACACTTCACACTCCTTAAAATCCTCCACTTCACACACTTTATACTCCTGCATTTCACACGTCTTAGACTCATGAGTTTCACACTTCTTAGACTCCTACACTTCACATTCCTTAAACTCCTGCATTTCATACTAATTAGACTCCTGCGCTTCACACTCTTTAGTCTCATGCGCTTTACATTCCTTAGACTCCATCGCCTCAGACATTTTAGACTCCATTGCTTCACTCACCTTAGACTCCATCGCGTCACACTGCTTAGACTCCATCGATACACACTTCTTAGACTCATGCGAGTCACACTCCTTAGACTCCTGCACTTCACACTCATAATATTCCTGCGATTCACACTCCTTAGACTCCTGCTCTTAGCACTCCTTATTTTCCTGCACTTCACCATCCTTAGACTCTTGCGCTTCACACTCATAAGATTCCTGCGCTTCACACTACTTAGACTGCTGCTCTTAGCACTCCTTATACTAATGCACTTCACACTCCTTTGGATCCTTCCCTTCATACTTCTTATACTCCTACACTTCACGTTCATTAAACTCCTGCACTTCACACTTCTTAGACTGCTGTGCTTCACACTCCTTAGACTCCTGCGCTTCACAGTCTTTAGCCTCATACACTTCACACTACTTTGACTCCTTCGTGTCACATTCCTTTTACTCCTTCTCTTCATAATCCTTAGAATCATTCGCTTAACACTCCTTTCACTACTTAGCTTCACACTCCTTTTACTCCTTCACTTCACACTCCTTAGATTCCTTCGGTTCCCACTTTTTAGACTAATGTGCTTTAAACTCATTTGACTCTTGCGCTTCACACTTCTTAGAGTCCTACACTTCACACTAATTAGACTCCTGCACTTCGCACTGCTTAGGCTCCTTCGCTTCACACTCCTTAGACTCCATCGCTTCACACTCACTGAAGTCCTACACTTCACATTCCATAGACTCCTGCGATTCACACTCCTTAGACTCCTACACTTCACACTCCTAAGACCCCTTCACTTCACACTAATTAGACTAATAAGCTTCACACTCCTTAAACTCCTGCGCTTCGCACTCCTTAGGCTCCTTAGCTTCACACTAATCAGACTAATGCGCTTCACACTCCTTAGACTCCTGCGCTTCATACTCCTTAGGTTCCATAGCTTGACACTCATTAGAATCTTTCGCTTCCCACTCATTAGACTCGCTTCAGACTCCTTAGACTCATTCGCTTCACTCTCTTTAGACTCATGTGCTTCAAACTCCTTAGACTCCTGGTATTCACACCCTTTAGACTCTTGCACTTCACACTATTTAGGATCTTTCGCTTCACACTCCTTAGACTCCTGTGCTTCATACTCCTTAGACTCATACGCGTCACACTTCATAGACTCCTGCATTTCACACTCCTTAGGAATCTTTCGCGTCACACTCCTTAGACTCCTGCTCTTCACACTAATTAGACTCCTGCACTTCACACTCCATAGGAATCTTTCGTTTCACACTCTTTAGACTCCTGCGCTTCACAATCCTTAGACTCCATCGTTTCACACTCCTTAGACTCCATCGCTTCACACTCTTTAGACTCCATCGTTTCACACTCCTTAGACTCCATCTTTTCACACTCCTTAGACTCCATCGTTTCACACTCCTTAGACTCCATCGCTTCACACTCCTTAGACTCTTTCACACTCCTTAGACTCCATCGCTTCACACTCCTTAAACTCTATCGCTTCACACTCCTTAGACTCTATCGCTTCACACTCCTTAGACTCTATCGCTTCACACTCCTTAGACTCATAAGTTTCACACTCCTTAGACTCCTACACTTCACTCTCCTTAGACTCCTGCGCTTCACACTCCATAGATTCATGCGCTTCACACTCCTTAGACTCAATCGCTTCACATTCTTTAGACTCCTGCACTTCACACTAATTAGACTCCTGCTCTTCACACTCCTTAGTCTCGTGCACTTCACACTACTTAGACTCAATCTCTTCACACTCCTTAGACTCCATCGCTTCACACTCCTTAGACTCCTGCACTTCATACCTCTTAGACTCATGCACTTCACACTCCTTAGACTTCTGCACTTGACACTCCTTAGGCTCCTGCGCTTCACACTCATTAAACTGGTATTACTGCCCCTGCCTGCTGCTTCCTTTTCCACATAGCGCCCCCTATCGGCTTCTTTTCTGCCGTCGACTTTACTGTTCCTTTTATTCTTTCATTGCCCCTGATCCTTTGCAGCAACTACAAAAGGGCGTTATCGCTCACTTTAGAAAATATTTTCTGGTGGTAAACCAAATGAAAGATGATCAGCAGCAAATATCCTTAAGCAGTCAATCAGTCATTTGATTGTTCCTAACATCTCTTATGTAGGAGGATGTAAGCAATATGCCCTTCTGATGATGCATCCTTTCTGAGATTATCAACGATGTCTTAAAGCCATTTTCGTCTTGGCTTTCCCCTTTTTTTCCACATTATGTACCCTTGCAAGACTGTCTTCTTTAGATTATCATGGCGTTTAATATGTTCAAACATATTAATATGTTCAAATTCAGGTATTGAATGGGTACATGGGACCCAACTAGAAGATCTTGATTTTGCTGATGACATAACTCTTATCAGTAATAATGTGAATTTCATGCAAGAAAAAACAGATAGCCTGTCTTCACTGGCTAGCAAAATAGGACTTGAAATTAACAAGGACAAAACAAAAATAATGAAGATACACATAGAAGGGACAGATATTGAAGAAGTCAATCAATTTGCATACATTGGCAGCTACATAGACCAGGATGATGACACTAGAAAGGAAGTTAGGATCAGAATTGCAAAAAACAGCATCAATCTTCAAGAATCTTGAAAACATATGGAATTCAAAAGTTATAAGCACAAAAACCAAGTTAAGACAATTCAATTAAAATGTAATATCCACCCTCATTTATGCATGCGAAAGCTGGAAAACAACTAAAGAAATAGAAAATAAATTGGACTCTTTTAAAAACAAATGCCTAAGGAGAATACTCGGCATCAAGTGGAATGAATTCAGGAACGATGCAGAGATAAGACAGATGACTGAACAACAACCAGTCTCATGGGTGATCAGGAAAAGGGGATGGCCTGAACAACAACCAGTCTCATGGGTGATCAGGAAAAGGGGATGGACATATGTTCGTCACCTGATGAGAAGAAATGATCAGAGAATCCCAAAACAAGCTATCAAGTGGAACACAACATGCCGAAGAAAAAGAGGCAGACCGCGTGAAACTCTGAAGAGGGTATTATTAAGAGAGGTCAAATTAAGAGTCATAAAATCCTTTGATGAGGTTGAAAGACTCGCCGAAGACAGGAAAAATTGGCGAACTACTTTGCGAGCCATATGTGACGTTTAACGGCACAGGAAGGTTATAAGATATAAGATAAGATAATATGTTCAAAATATTTAAGTTTTCTAAATTTAATCTTTTTAATAGCCATCTTTCTACAGTATTAAGTTCTGGTACTATGGACATACTTTTTTCTTCTTTGTGTCCATGATATTTGAAGAACTTTTCTGTAGCATTTACATTCAACGGCATTTATGTGTTTCTCAGCTGTTTTGTTTATTGTTCGGGTCTCACAGGCATATGTTGCGATGGGAAATATGCAGACCCTTAAAAATAGTATTGTTGTAGTTCTGTCTGTTCCTCTCCACAGGTGGATATATATATATATATATATATATATATATATACATATGACATAGGCTAAAAGAACAAGTTTTAAGTAATTATATACAAAAGGACAAAGAAGTGAATAAATCATGCCGTCAAGATAAACGTCAATACTACGTTAACGTAGTTCAAGCAGCATATGCAGATAACAGAAAAATTATATAAAGAATCACAAAGCAGATGACAGGTAGTTTCACCACAAAGTGTGAGAGTCCAATAAGGACATACAAGGAGCAAATGAAATAGAAAAAAATTTGAAAGATGGAGGGAATACTTTAACACTCTACTACAAAACAGAACACAAGCAGCACAAACAATAAATATACCTGAAGCAAAAACAGAACTAAACATCAATATAGGATCAATATCAATAAATAAAGTATAGAAGGCAATAAAGAAGCTAAAATTAGACAGGGCACCAGGTGAAAATGAAGTGACTGCTGGATGTTGAAAACAGAAGAGATAGAAACACCAAAACATCTCTGCCATTTATTAAAATAAATGTGGGATCTAGAAAAAGCTCCAGAGGACTGGAAAACTGGCCTTATAGTAAAACTACCAAAGAAAGGTGACATCAGAGATTGCGGGAACTGGGGAAGCATTACCCTCTTGCCACTCACCAGTAAAGTATTGTGCAGAATAATCATCAACAGAATTGTACCAGCACTTAAGGGAAAACTTCAGAAAGAGCAGGCAGGATTTAGGAAAGGAAGATCATGCATAGACCATCTATTTGTACTTAGACAAATATTAGAACAGGCAAATGAGTGACATAGCACATTCATTCATTCATTCCTTTGCATGTCCCTTGCGGAACTTTGCCTCCCAAACAGCACTCCTGTAGGCCTCTCGGTTGTGAGCAAGATGGCCTGCTGCTGCTGCATCCATTTCCAGATCATCAACGATGTCTTGCAGCCATCTTCGTTTCGGTCTTCCTCTTTACATAGCACAACATATGCATTATTTATAGATTCTGAGAAAGCCTTTGACAGTGTCAACAGAGATGAACAGTGGAAAATCCTAAGATGGACTGTCCTCGGCCATAAGATAGTGAAGGTCATCAAAGCCCTATGAGGTTTTCAGTGCAAAGTTGTCTGTGGAGAATATACCTCCTGCAGTGTTAGATTACACACAGGAGTGAAGCAGGGATATGTACTATCACCAACATTATTTATCTTGGCAGTAGAATGGTTGATGTCGGAGGCAACATCAGACAAACGCAGATGATTACAATGGACCCTTGGCATAGTGCTGGAGGACATTGACTTTGTAGACGACATTTGTCTACTATCAAGCAGCCACAAAGATATTCAAGATAAAATAAGCAAGCTAACTCAGAATGCAAACAATATAGGACTAAAGATCAACGTAGGAAAGACAGAGATAATTAAGGAATATGTGAACAACAGAAATGTACTCAGAGTAGATAGCAAGTCAACGAATTTGTATATCTTGGAAGTAGAGTAGTAGAAAATGGAGACAGAACAGAGGACATCAACAGCAGACTTACTAGAGCAAACCAGACTTTTGCAGTGTTGCAAACTATATGGAAATCTAAAAAATACTAACCATGAATATGAAAATCATGATATTTAAGAGCGATGTTCTAAATGTACTACCCTACGGAAGTGAATATTGGATCACCAAAACCATAAAAAACAAGTTGAAATCTTACCAGACTAAATCTTTACGGAGAATTAGAAAAATATTTTGGCCAAACACCATAAAAAGTAACATCTTTTTGGCAGAAATGCAGATGGAGCCACTGACAGCAATTATTGAGGAAAGACGCTGGCTATGGTTGGGACATGTGATTCGAATGACTGAAAACTCACTACCAAAAATAGCACTAAGATGGACACCACAGGGGAACAGAAGTAAGGGTAGACCAAAAGAGACATGAAGAAGAACAACAGAGAAGATATTCTGCAATAGAGGGCTCACCTGGGTAAGAGTGGAAAAAAGGCAAAGGACAGGCATTTGTTGAAAACCCTTATCCCTTACGAAAGACCCGTGTGCCCTGAACACTTAAGGTTCAGATATATATACATATATATAAGCATATTATGTTAATTCTTCAGGTCTCACAGGCATATGTTGCGATATATATATATATATATATATATATATATATATATATGTATATCTTAACATGCTTCGCATGCCGTTTAAGCATTACATAGGGATCACACGGTAGTTCGCCAAGTTTCCTGTAGTCGCCTAACTTTCAAACTCATCACTGGATTTTATACCTAATAAATGTCCTTGTCTTAACAATGTCCTCCTTAGAGTTTCACATGTTCGACCTCTTTTCCTCTCGACTGTTGTGTTCCACTTGATAGCTTGTTTTGGGATTCTTCTGATTGTTTCTTATCATCACGTAACCGACATAAGTACATCACATTTTTCTGATCACTCATGAGACAAGTTGTTGCTCGCTCATCTGCCTTATCTCTGGGTTGCTCTTGCATTCATTTCACTTTTTATCGAGTATTTTCCTTATGCATTTGTTTTAAAAAGAGTCTAATTTGTTGTCTATTTCTTTAGTTATTTTTGAACTTTCGCATGTATAAATAAGGATAGCTATTATATTTAAAGTGATTAATCTTAAGTTGTGTGCTTATAAATTTTGAATGATATTGTTCCCTAGATCGTTGAAGGTCAATGCCGCTTTTGCAGTTCTAACTCTAACTTCGTTTCTGGTGTCACCAACCTGATCTATGTAGCTGTTGAGGTATGCAAAATTTGTGTACTTCTTCAACAGCTGTAGCTTCTGTGTATATGTTTCCTTATATAGCCCTAATGTAATCACTAATATTAATACAGTACAATGCTTCAAGTACATACTAAATATTGAAGAAGGATGACTAGTAATGATTATTAAACAGTGAAAACTTAAGTATTCTGAACGCATTAAAAGTCATGATAATCTAGAGAAGACCATACTGGAAGAGTACATAATGGGAAAAAGAAAGAGAGGAAGGCCAAGGCAAAGATGGCTGCAAGAAATCGTTGATAATCAGCAGACGGATGCATCAGCAGCACGCCATCTTGCTTACCACCGAATGGCTTACAGGAGAGCTGTTAGGGGATCAAAGCTCCGCAAGGGACGTGCAAATAACAGACTTCTATCGTTGGATAGTGTTGGTGTAAATGTCATGAAAGGAGGTTAGTTAAGCAGCAATATATATATATATACGTTATTAAAAAGACCCATCTGGTCCGCCTATCCAATATTCAATAATGAAGATGAAGGAAATTGGTTATTAAGAGCAAAAGAAAACAGATAGGAAAGGCTTACATAGAACTTTGACGGGAATTATACATTCATTTTGTCAGTTCATTCTCTGATACCAGGGTGATATAGACAGACAATGTTCCCTCATTAAACGCGAACCTTAACATTCCAACACTGCAGCCCAATCAATAACCCGCCTGAGCTGACTTTCACGTGGATGGAACACAACTTCCAGGAAACCGGCAGAGAAACAAAACAACCTCTTCAGTGTTCTCCCCTAAGGCGGCAATGAATCAGAGGTGGAAATAAAATATCAGGAAAGAAAGGAAACTACAACGAGAGGAAGTAGATATATTTTTGGTTATTTTGATTTTAGCTTACAACAGTGATTCCCAAACTGGTATGAATACCCCCCACCACATCCCCTCTACCCACAGGTAGGACATTTGGGGGGGGTGAGTGATGAAGGTTGATCGGAGAGTGAGTGGTAGAATCAAAATGAAACAATGCAGATATTTTGATAACCCTGGAAAAGTGGCCTGGGAAGCAGGGAGGCTGCTGTCCGAAACTGTTTGGGAACCGTTGGTTTCGAATGATGGAACTTAACTGAAGAGTAGCAATGAGTCAGAAAATCACGACCCCACTGAAACAAAGACACTTTTACTCTAAAAGAAAGACAGGGAAAACCCGACACCGCTGAAATATTAACAACATCACTTCTTCTTTTATTTGTTAGTCATTTTTTAAAAAATAGGTGACACTTTTCTGAAGGTATTTTATTCACAATTTTAAAAAAAATTAATAGGTTAGCGTATCTATCTATCTATCTATCTATCTATCTATCTATCTATCTATCTATCTATCTATCTATCTATCTATCTATCTATCTATCTATTCTAATGTAATTTGTATATTTCCTAATTTAATTTGTATATTTGTATTAAATCACGTGTGTGGGAAGAATGAAAGATGGAGTGATGAAGGGCAGAATGTAAGACGGGCATACGTGCCCAATTCTTTACCCTTTAAAAATAAAGATTAATCATTCATTCATCCATTCTATTTATCTATCTATCTGTCTATCTATCTATCTATCTATCTATCTATCTATCTATCTATCTATCTATCTATCTATCTATCTATCTATCTATCTATCTATCTATCTACTTTCTTCTTTTCTAAAATCTCAGTGATAGGACGTGTAATTTCTCGTTCCTGATTTGTCAGTTATTTTGTGTATTATTTCAAATACTTGGACAATGATACTTATATTGTTGGATTTCTGAAGAAACTGTGTTTTCATTGGGTTATGAAAATTATTTAAAATATGTGAATTTGTGGAGTTATTTCATAAAATTGCGGTAAGACATTCTTTCTCTAAGATCATAGTGGTCACCAGTTTTCACCACCATTTTTCGATAGGCCACGCGGTCTGCCCAGTGTCAGCCAGAATGTTTTGTTTGTTTAATCTAGACGTTATGTAACAATGATAGAATGCGGGACAGAAGGTTTAATCTGTGAGGTGACGAACAAGCCCAGCCGGCGGGATGGTCTCCGGTCTACCACAACAAAGCCTAAACAAACACAAAGCCGTGGGAACAAAGCTAAAGAAATGCAGTAACCCACCAGGCTTAACAATAAAATACACCAACGAGGGACAATGTGTCGTTGTGACATGTCACAACACATTTCAATACGAGTCCCTGAGGCAAGCCCTTAGGAAGGTCTATCAAGCAGAAAGAGAGGAGAGGTATGACAAGCTAGGCTCTAATGTTGAGGACATCATAAAAACACCAGTCCTCACAGTTCATCTTTACCACACCAAGAACAAAGTGATGGTACAAGGTGACGTCGAGGCCGTTGAATCCTGGCTAACAAAACAGTTTATGGAGCTGCAAGAAGGAGACATAAACACAGTCAAGGAAGTGATGGCCAGTCAGCTCCCTCTAGAAGATAACTCAGATGAACCAAACACATCACTTACAAACATGGCCGAAAGTTTTGCAAGTCCTGTAAAGAAGACTATTGACATAGTCGACGATATAATGGACATCATGACAGTAGAAGAGTCTGTGCCAGAAAACGCTGCTATTATCACCATCAAAGAAACCTCCAGCAAACATGAATTACCACCAACAATTGCTACAGAAGAACCAGTAATCACAGATACTGCTGGAGAACAAGGAGCAACAGCTTCTACTGAGAAAGCTCCACTGTCTTCAGACACCTTTACTCATAAAGAAAACCCAGCTAACAGTTCTAGCGAAAATGATGTAATAAAGGAACCAAACTCCGAAAAATCTTTGGAGAGCAATGTACCAAGACTTAGTGAGACTATTAGCTCTCATCAAGCTGTTGGTACAGGAACAAAACTACCTACTTGTTTCTGTGGCCATGACTTCACAGAAGTTATTAAAGACTTCGTGAAAATACTCATCAGTGACATGAAGTCCGAAGTTGTAAAATCACTCAGTGAGGAGAATGATAATATAAAAAAGAGGTTGAACAGCTGAGAGAAGAAAATATCACGCTGAAGCTTCTCATTGAATCAGCGAACAGCGAAAACCGCAGTAGTAGAAAACTACAGAAAAACATCCAGACAGAAACTAGTAGTCACAGTCAGTCAGTGGCTGCTAGTCAAACTAATCTCAACATGAAGCCGAAGGCTCAGCCATCGTCGCCAGCCGGTGTAAACAAACTTCACAAGAAAAACAACCAACAAAAACAGAGTGAAGTCAGTGACTCTTTATCAGGTGAGCAAGACCAGCATATCACAAAATACGAGTACCCCATCGAGGTCCAGATCACCAACAGATTCGACGCTCTACAACAAAGCTCTGTACCAGATACTCAGCAGACAGACAGGACGCAACAATCATCTCAGTCAAACAACGCATCCCACCTCCAGTCACAATCTAACCAAAAACAATGTGAACGAAATACGCAGCAAATTCCCATTCACAAAATCACGGACAGCACAACACATTTAATAATTGGGGATTCTCTGCTAAAGGGCGTGTATAGCGAGCGGATGTCCATAGCAGACGAAGACATTGTCTCAGTAGTTGCAGTACCGGGAGCTGGTATTGCGAAAATAACGCAAACACTGAGAAGTTTTAATACAGACCATGGCGTGAGGAAAATCTCCGTACATGTTGGCATAAATGACAGCATGAATGGCCAGAACAATCAGACGTTCCGACATGCAGGCTTTGACTTCCGCCATCAAGGAAAAGTATCCGACTGCAGCAATCTTCCTATCTTCCATCATTCCACCCTGCTCTGGTCCTGGACGCCGCCTGGTAGACATCAACAACAAGGCACTTCAGTCATACTGTCGTGTTAACAACATTGTCTTCATAGACCACACTGTGTTCTTCATCTCAGCCTCTGGTGCCCCGAAGAAACGGATGTACAGGGACCACATACATACATCAAAACTTGGTACCAGCATCCTTGCCAAAAATCTAAAGTTTCCAGAACGTACACTACAGAAAGACGCGGTACAGTTGGATGTCCACAAACAACACCCACGTCCAACAAAAAACCCCCATAAAGCCAGCTCTACTCCGAGCACTAAAACCATAGGGACCCCCAAATCTGCACCACCTGTTCCACAGCAAACCACCGACTATGACACAATGTTTCCACCCCTACCCTCATGTCAGCCTCAGACGGTCAGACGAGCTGATACGAGCGTCAGCAACGTCAGGATTCTTCCTCCGTCGCACAGCTCATTGGAAGAGCTCAACACACAAGCACGTTCCATGCAACATCCTCAAAGAAATCTGGAGCTTCAGTATTTGTTGCAGTTTAGCCCTGCAGCCTTGAGTCATGCCTATATGTTATCTCTGCATAATTCACATGGCATGGTACCTTACAGACACCACATGCCTTAAACTGATGGCAGTATCATCGTAATCCATCACAAACTGAAACCTTCAACCCGCAATGTCGAAAAAGAATTATTACTCAGCAAGACATAGTGACTGATATCTTCATTCTTACGTTTATTTAGAATTTTTACATTTTATTATTGCATTTTATTTCTTGCCCCTTTTCTTTTGTATCTATTTTTCTAACTCTTGTCAACTTTCTATAGGTCGTTGCAGTTTGTGAGTTGTATCTGTGTGTGTGTGTGTGTGTGTGTGAACTATATACTTAATTACTCAACTTGTTAGTGAATTCACATTTCAGCGCTTAATTATTCAGTAGTTAGACGCGTCTCTCTTTCAGCTTCCAGTTATTTCAGCTAGTGAGTTGTGTACCAGTTGAAAGTTTAATATACAGAGTGTGTCTCTGTGTAGTATTTAAAAGTTTATTTACTTCAGTATTAAGTATCATAATAGGAATTATTTTCAAACCAGTAACAGGAGACAGGAAAATAGAATGACCCCACCTACCGAAAAATGGTTACATAAGGAAGGACTTCGATTAGGCCATCTGAATATATATCACCTATTAGGTAAAATGCCTGAAGTAACACACATATTACATCAAAAGTTCCACATTTTTGGCTTCTCTGAAAGCCGTTTAAATAGGAACATAACCGATGAAGATATTAGAATTAACGGTTTTAACCTGATCCGGCGTGACCCAACCAGGAAACTAGAAACAGGTCTAGTAATGTATGTCTCCACAACTATTCAGTTTAGTCGTAGAGAACACCTTGAATCATCAGAGGTAGAGTGTATTTGGGTGGAAGTTAAAATGCCAAACCAGAGTCCATTAATTATTGGACTTTTGTACCGTAATCCAAATGCATCATCTCTGTGGTACGATCACTTCACGACTATGATGGATGAGGTTTCAACCTTTAGGTTCAAAGATATTATCATTCTTGGAGATTTCAACATAGATCTAACACAATCAAATCTAACTTGGAGCAATATTATATTATCCTATAATCTTTGCCAAATTGTCACCAAACCTACCAGAGTAACAGAAGTATCATCCACATTATTAGATCATATATATGTAGCCCAGCCAGAAAACATCATTGAATGTAACATCCCTCATACTTCGTTAAGTGATCATTACCCAGTCTGCTGTACGTGGACAGGAAAGGGGTATAAACTTCCTAAACACAATCACATCAGTATGAAATTTAGGAGCTTCAGAAAATTTAACCTAGAATTATTCCTTAATGATTTGCAAGAATCTTCACTTACACACGTGTACCAACTAACTGACCCTGATGAGGCAATAGAATATTGGCTAAAGATCTTCAGAGATATATTAGACAAACATGTCCCCATGAAAGAGGTGAGAGTAAAACACCAGACGAAGTCACCTTGGATAACACCTGAAATACTACAATCCATGAGAGAACGTGATCGGGCGCACAAAATCAAGGACTTTATGACCTACCGTTCACTCAGAAACAAAGTTCAGTACTTAATAAGACAAGAGAAAAAAAATTACTTCAGGAATCTAATACAGAATAAATCAGACAGTAAATCAATTTGGAAAGCCATAAATACCCTATCAAATAAAAAAAAAGAATTTGATTCTCAAGCCATCAATCGTGCATACACTAGCGCACATATCAGTACACATTTCAGAGAAGAAATCAACGTTCTTAAATCATCAATATCAGCTCCTGTATGCGACTTACATGAACTACAAACATTCCTGGACAGCAGATGTACTGATTTTAAACAGTTACACATTCCATTCTTAACAGTCAGTGAAGTTCACAGTTATCTCTTAACCTTAAAAAACAACAATACAGCTGGGCTTGATGATATTAGTAATAAGATCTTACGTTATGCTGCACCTGTCATTTCACAATCACTAACATATATTTACAACCAGTGCATTGCAAAATGCTATTTCCCTGAGGCTTTTAAAACTGCTAAGGTGTATCCTCGCTTTAAATCTGGCTCATCCAACAATCTTACCAACTGGTTAGTAAACATAAATGAAGACAGACTATGTGGTGCCATCTTTGTCGACTTTAAAAAGGCATTTGATATGACTGACCACGATATTCTTGTAAGAAAAATAAAGACTTATAGACTGCACCCTGACCTAATAAAATTAATTGCATCGTTTCTTTCAGACAGACAACAGGTAGTATTCTTCAACAATTCTCTATCAAATTCTGCTAAAGTTGACACTGGTGTTCCGCAAGGTTCTATTCTAGGCCCGTTGCTCTTTGCTATCTATATCAATGATCTTCCACTTCATCTTAAACACTCTTCTTGTGACCTTTTTGCCGATGACTGCACAGTCTACACCAGTGACTACGATTGTGTTAATCTAGAATCAACTCTTCAGGTCGAGTTATACAATTTAATTGGATGGAGCAAAAATAATGGCATGATTATAAACACCGATAAAACAAAATCAATGCTCATAACAACAAGACAGAAACTAAAAATGCAACAAAAACAACACTTCGGCTCTGTACAGAAACATCACAGATAGAAAACGTTAGCGAGCACAAAACACTAGGTCTTATTATTGACCAACATCTGACCTAATGTCTAACAAAACTCATCGCACAAAAAGTATACCAATTAGCTAAAATTAAGCACTTCATAGATCAAGACACTAGGAAGACATACTACATAGCTCATATACAAACACATTTAGACTATTGCTCAACAGTTTGGGATGGTTGCTCAGTGTCAAATACAAAGAGGCTTTGCTCTCTCCAAAAGCGAGCAGTAAAGCTCATTAGTGACAAAGATCAAGCACAAACAACTAATCATCACAAACGTATCAAAATACTACCCCTTAAGAACAGGTTCCTCTTCAACAAAGCCAAGTTAGTACATCATATTCTTTCACGGCATGCCCCGCCTTATCTATGGAACCTGTTTAAATTTAGCCCAAAGTGCAGCCAACGCTTGAACAACATATGTCTTCCAAAACCTAGACTTGATCTTTACAAGAAAAGCTTTAGTTATTCTGCTGCTCATCTTTGGAATACCCTCCCATCCTATATAAAAAATATAAATTATACTCCTTCTTACAACTACAAGCTTTCCCAGTATCTATTTGATGTTGAATACATGCCTCCATGAATTATAAAACTTAAAAGTTATCTTAAGCTGCTCTTACAGACACCGAATACAATTAATTGTTTTCTGTATAGTCCCGAAAATTTTGTTTAGTAGATAGTCATTTATAATGTATGTAGTTACTTCTGTACTGAGTGAATGTTTAAGAGTGAAACGTAAAGGTTATATTTTATTGTATGTCTCTCAGCTTCAATGTTAGTTATGTTTGTTATATGAACAGCATATTTGTAGAATGTCTGGAATAGAGTGAAAGATGTATGATAAAGGGCAGAATGTCAGACGGGCCTGCGTGCCCAATTCTTAACCCTTTTGAAATAAAGATCAATCAATCAATCAATCTATCTAGGATATGCATACATCCCCGGCGGGTGAGAGTTGGTTGCCTATCTAGTCTGCACTGGTCCAGAGTCTCCGACTTCAGCATTCTGTGGTTGTGGCCGCTATCCTTCCTAGTTGTGACCAGGAAGGAGCTTTCGTCCGGGAGGAAAAATCCTTGCCACTAGTAAGTTTCATCCCTGGGTTAAGCCGGTTTAGGCATATTACCCCAGCATGGGCATGTTTAGTACGTGACCGACCTTAGAGCGGGGTTACCGTGTCATGAGTAATCATTAAGTTTCACCCCTGGGTAAGTCGGTTTAGGCATATTTCACCAGTATGGGTGTATATCGGACATGGCCAGCCTCTAGAGCAGAGATGCCGTGGTATGAGTAGCTCTCGCAGCAAGACTATTGGATATACCAATTAAACGTCACTTTATCCTATCACCTTTTCACAGCGGCGCTGCACGGCAACCCTAGTCGCACTTTCACAGTTTCTTCATTGGCTGGTATGTGTTTCACTCCACGCGCATCAGTCGAAGAATCTCGGCAGCAATGTCTTACATTGGGTTAAGCCGGTTTAGGCAATCTGCCCCAGTATGGGTGTATATAGGACGTGGCCGGCCTCTAAAGCAGAGATGCGGTGATTTGAGTAGTCCTGACCTCGAGGCTACTGGTCACTTCACTTAATTCTTCACCTTTTCCACGAGGCGCTGCATAGCAACCCTAAACCCATTTTTATTCATTGATCAGGAGGAGTTTCACCCCACGCACGGCAGCTGAATAATCTCGCCAGCAGCGGTAGATGACCTACCAAACATGACTCTTATCTACACGAAAAATATGGTTTTCAGTCGCCAGATATTCGCCTTCGCCCCTTCTCTTGTCAGTTTGAACAGTTCTGTCACGAGCTGGACTTGACTGTCAGAGGCTATTTGAGACGCACGCCTTGGAGACATTTAATTGGAGTGGAGAGCGTATCCTCCACCCCACCTCCGGCTATAACAGTCCTTAGAACTTTCTTGTGTATTGTGAGCTGGAACATTTGTTGCTGAAGAATTAATCTGATTTCTTAATGAATAAATGTGGCTGGGCAGTTTTTTTTTCTTTTGCTGACACTTTTTTACGTCTTGAATTTTGTGAGTGTGAGAGTGACTAACTGAAAGATTGTTTTATCTGATAGTGTACGAGTACTCTATATCTGAGTGTTTATTTTGTATTCTTGCTATTATTGACTAAGCTTAACTTATTTCTTTTTCTGCCACTACGCGTAGGACCTCACTTGTAAGTTATTTTGTTATCTGTTACCTCAGTCACTTGAAAATGCAAAAGAGCTATACACTGAATGCTCATTTGCACCCCTTCAAGTCTTTACTAAGTATAAAGTATGTACATGTAACTTACAATGTGCTGCTAAGTAGTTCTGTCCTGTGCTTAATATCCTCATGACATTTTCAGATAGTCAAGTATATATTTCAGTATTTTCGCAGTTCTTTCATCAATTACAACTACTGATGCTTTGCTTTTCTGCGCTTAATATGACTCTAACTATTGCATTCCAATCTTTTGTTAATGTGTACTTAAGGAAACGGTTTGGAATTGTTTTTCTGTAACACTAGAAGCTTTTGTAACAAAGCATTTAACCTTTTCTAATGGAATGAAATTTCATCAGGAATATTTCAGATACACACAAACTAAGTGAGCAAAATAAATGCTAAGAAGATTGTCCAATTCCCGTTAACAAAATGGGATTGAAATGTAAATCTGATTGGCAATAATAATTTATTACCTGATTGGCAATAATAAGTTATTAGGTTTATCTAATAATGTTCTACCACGTACTTCTGTCTTTATGTGCGATTTTTTTTATTTAAATGCAAGCATAGATACTTTAATTTTCAGTGCTCTTGCTAGTAAAAGTAAATCTGATTCTCCAGTGTCAGTAAATTTAAGCGGTAAAAATACTTAAGTAAAAAACAAACTAATAAAAAATATAAACACTACTCACGTGAGTGAAGCAAAAAAACATTCATAAATCACTCATGTGAATCATTCACTTTCGCTCTGTCTGGAAGAGCAGGACCTTTAGCTTTCGAAAAGGCTGGGAATTTAATCTTACACAAAATCTGGTCCCATTAAAGAAAAGACAATTGATGAGGTAAAAAAAATCCAGTGGACATCGAACAGGTGTCTCCAGTGTTCTAGATCATTGACACCACATCCCTAGCTCACAGAGACAGTGTTCTAGATAATTAACATCACATCCCTAGCTCACAAAGAGAGACAGTGTTCTAGATCATTGACATCACATCCCTAGCTCCCAGAGACAGTGTTCTAGATCATTGACACCACATCCCTAACTCCCAGAGACAGTGTTCTAGATCAATGACACCACATCCCTAGCTCACAGAGACAGTGTTCTAGATCATTGACACCACATCCCTAGCTCACAGAGACAGTGTTCTAGATCATTGACACCACATCCCTAGCTCACAGAGACAGTGTTCTAGATCATTGGCATCACATCCCTAGCTCACAGAGACAGTGTTCGAGATCATTGGCATCACATCCCTAGCTCACAGAGACAGTGTTCTAGATCATTGACACCACATCCCTAGCTCACAGAGACAGTGTTCTAGATCATTGGCATCACATCCCTAGCTCACAGAGACAGTGTTCTAGATCATTGGCATCACATCCCTAGCTCACAGAGACAGTGTTCTAGATCATTGGCATCACATCCCTAGCTCACAGAGACAGTGTTCGAGATCATTGGCATCACATCCCTAGCTCACAGAGACAGTGTTCTAGATCATTGGCATCACATCCCTAGCTCACAGAGACAGTGTTCTAGATCATTGGCATCACATCCCTAGCTCACAGAGACAGTGTTCTAGATCATTGGCATCACATCCCTAGCTCACAGAGACAGTGTTCTAGATCATTGACATCACATCCCTAGCTCACAGAGACAGTGTTCTAGATCATTGGCATCACATCCCTAGCTCACAGAGACAGTGTTCTAGATCATTGGCATCACATCCTTAGCTCACAGAGACAGTGTTCTAGATCATTGACACCACATCCCTAGCTCACAGAGACAGTGTTCTAGATCATTGACACCACATCCCTAGCTCACAGAGACAGTGTTCGAGATCATTGGCATCACATCCCTAGCTCCCAGAGACAGCGTTGTAGATGACTGACATCACACCCCTAGCTCACAGACACAATGTTGTAGATGACAGCCAGAGTGCGAAAATGAACCAAGTATCTTCTACACGTCATGTAACTGGATATGACCAACATATGTAGAATATAATGGATTTAGTAACATATAAGTCTTGGCGTATAAAGCGGATTGTTTTATGTACAGAGTATGAAACCATGGGCGGGCTGTCATGACTGTTAGTGACTGACAGGCCACATTCATCTCTAAAGCTAATAAATAAACGAAGTAGTAATATAACATAACAAATGTGACAAATAGTGTTTTAATTAGTACGATACTAGATATTACTTGCTGCTTGATACTGGTTCAGGTTCTGAGCATATTTGATGATGTTAGAAGAAGCAGGATATCATCTAAATGGACGTCAGTCGTTTGAGTTCTTAACTGAAGTTTTCTTACAACCATGAGCATCACATCTTCTGCGTGGATTCTGAGAAGAGTTAAACGACCTAATACCGTTTATATGGAAACGAATGTCAGCACAGCAGAAAGAGAACTGAATTTTCACGTCATGTAACACATCATCATCATCAGGTGCCGTGCCGACTGGTGTTGGCTATTAAGCTTCTCCAGAGTACACGATCCTTCATGCAGGCCATCAGCTCAGTTGGTGATCTCCTCTCACACCATCCCGTCAGACTGTCCGGTACCATTTCTCTTGGTCTTCCTCTTGATCTTCTTCCTTCTATTTTTCCTGTTCTTATAATATTTTCAATGCCCCCTCTTCTCATTCCATGCCCTATGAAAGTACATTATCTCTCTTTTTATCTTTTTGACAAGATTTTTTGTCTCTCCAGCTCTTCTCATACATTCTTCATTAGTTATTTTTGCTGTCCAGGGGATTCGCAACATTCTTCTAATAAACCACATTTCTGCTGCTTCCAGTGATTTTTGTGCAGACGTGCCTATTGTCCATGATTCACTTCCATATAACAAGATAGGTTCAATATAGCATTTTAAGACTCGTTTTCTAACATTCAGTGATAAGGATGTGTTGGTTTGTTTGTTTCTCATTCTCTGAAATGCAGCCTTTGCTTGGCCTATTCTGTTCCTAATTTTGTTCTGCATTTCCCGTCTGAAGTTATTACTGCTCCAAGGTATTTGAATTTCTGCACCTGCTTTAGAATAGATCCATTTAGTTGTATACTGCATGCTGATGGATTCTGTTTCTTAGATATAACCATAGTCTCTGTCTTTTTGATGTTCAAAGTAAGGCCTTTCTGTTCACTTTCTTTGGCGACTTTATTCAGGAGATTTTGCAGGTCATGTTGGTTCTCAGCTATCAGTACTGTGTCGTTAGCATATCGAAGGTTGTTAATATTGTGTCCTCCTATTTTTATGCCTGGTTCTGTGATGATCGTTCTTAGAATATTCTCGCTGTATAGAGAAAAAAGGTCTGGAGATAGTACATATCCTTGTCGAACCCTTTGTTTTATCGGTTGATATTTTCCAATTCTATTTTCAACTCGAACTGCTACTTCTTGCTGCCAGTATAGATGTTTTAAAATCCTCAGGTCTTTGCCATCTATATTGATGTCTTCAAGCATTTTAATAATTTCATTATGTTTCACCTTGTCAAATGCCTTGGTGTAATCAATGAAGCATAAGTAGAGATCTTTATGTACTTATAAAGCTCTTTCTGTTAGTGTTCGTAAGGGATAAATGGCATTGTGTGTTAACTTTCCTTCAACAAATTCAAACTGTTCATCTGTTATTTCCATTTTTATCTTTTTCCTTGTTCTTATCATAATGATTCTCAGAAGTAGCTTCGTTATGTGACATGAGAGGCTGATAGTCCGGTGGTCATCACAATCCTTTGCACCTGGTTATTTGGTAGTGCTATAAACGTGGATATAATCAGGTCATTTGGTATATAACCACTGTTGTAAATGTCATTCAGTAATTTGGTTATTAATTTTATTCCTGTCTCCTCTAGTGCCTCTATTTCTTCTATTGTTATATTATCAGGCCCAGTCACTTTTCCTTTCTTCACGTGTTTGATGGCGTCTATGATTTCTTCTTCAAGTATTGGTGGTCCATCATAGTTTTCAGTATCTGGTGTTAATTCTTGTCTTTCTCCTCCATATAGCTCATCGATATACTCTGTCCACCTGTCCACAATGTTTCCCATTAACATTTTACCTTCTTTCGATTTCAGGCATCCTGTGGTGTATTTTGTTTTCCTGCCTGTGAGTTCATTAATTCGTTTGTGCATGATTTTGCTGCCTTTATTATGAGAGTTCTCTATTTGTCTGCACTGTTCATTTAACCACATTTCTTTTGCTGCTTCTGCATTTGCGTCTTATTTCTTTATTTATCTTGCTATATTTTTCTCATTATTTTTACTCCTCCTCTTCTTGTCCATCAGTCCTAAGATGTCATTTGCAACCCATTTATTTTTAGAGGCTTCTTTTTTGGTGGTATTATCTCCTTAACAGTTTGGTGGATAGAATCTCTTAACATTGCCCATTCTTCATCTATACTATTTATCTTTGCTATTGCATTGTATCTATTTGTTATAATAACTTTGTATTGCTCTCGCAGTTCTTGGTCATTTTCAAGGAGTTGTTTATTCAGTTTGATGTTTCTCACTTTTCTGCATGTTTTCTTTAGCTTTATTCTAATTTTTCCACAGAGTGGGTCATGGTCACTATTGCAGTCAGCTCCTGGTATGGTTTTTGTTGTCAGTAATGCATTGCGGAATCGTTTGTTGATTAATATGTAGTCTATCTGGTTAAAAGTCTTTTTGTCTGGGCTGCACCACGTTGCCAGTCTTCGAGGATGTTGTTTAAACTAGGTGTTTCCTACAACCAAGCGGTGTATTCTTGCCCATTCAATTTCTCACTTCCTGAATATATTATTGTATATTTATCTGAGTTTATCTTCCCTGCACCTGTCCGTCTAACTTCACTCATCCCTAATATGTTGATCTTCATGCTTTCCATTCCGTCGTTACATTTTCTAATTTTCCAGCCTGGAATAAAGTTCTAACATTCCATGTTGCTATTTTGAGCTTGTTAGTTTTGCCACCAGTAGCTTGATGACGATCAGGCCTCACCTGTGGCTCGTGAGCTGCCCTACCGGACGAGGCTGTTCCACAGGAACATCCATGAACGTTGTAGTGTAACACAGCCACATATATATTGGTAATTGTCGTGTGTGTCCCCTGAATTTTCTTTTTTTTTCTACTATTGTTTCTTGTAAAGAGACAAGCAGCTGAAAATAGTCATTTTCTCCTGGCACTGAATATTCACAACTGCCATTTCTTTTGAACAGGGGCACAGTTTTGGAGAAAACTTCGTGTTTCCTGTTATTCGTTCATTTACAAGTTTCTTGTAAAGTTACTTGTTAAACACAAAGAAAAACATCTAGATTTGTGACGACTGCTATCTAATTAAGCAGCTCTTCTCACTATTATCAGTGACTACTTTGTTATTCCTCAATCAATCAAGCGTCGCGTGGCGTAGGCGATCATTTCTCTCCACAGTTCCCTGTCTTTAGACTTGATTATGAGATCTGCCGGTGACTTTCTTCCTAGCCACACTGACAGCCCATCCAGTAACTTCTCTCTCTGTCTTCCTCTATCTCTTCTCCCCTCAATTTTTCCAGTTACCACAATCTGTTCCAATTTTCTTCTTCTTTGAAAATGTCCTACAAATCTCGCTTGTCTGCCTCTGATCTTTGTTGTAATTTGCTTTTTAGCTCCAGCCTCTCTTAAGACTTCTTCGTTGGTTTTCTTAGCTGTCCATGGTACCTTCAACATCCTTCTTATGAACCACATCTCCATGGCCTCCATGTTCATTTATTATTCTGTAACACTTAACATAGCACTGAATTCATCTGGTTATATCTTAGTCACCTATTTTTGTCTATCCATCCTTCAGATAAAGTACTTATGAATGTTTCTAGCTAACTGTAATATTTAAACTTTTGTTGTTGTTGTTTTGTTTGTTTTAGTTAGTTTTTCTCTACTATTATCGTTTCTTTGTTTATCCCGTCTTTGTCAAATGCTTTCTTCTGCAGGCAGGAAACACCGCAGTTGGTAAATTCAATGTGAGCTTTTCACTTGCTTATATTCTGTCTCACTAGTCCTCATAAACTGACTCTGTAGAATCGTTTCCCTGCACATCTCAGAGAAGATATTCAAGGGGTGGACTGTTCTTCTCTGACATTATGTGCTTCCGGATGAGGACAACTTGACACAAAAACTGGCGGATATAGCTCAGTATTATTGTGCTTGGATGACAGCGTCAGAGAAAACTTATTTATCCATCATAGAACCAACATATGTGCCAGTTCTCTTTCATTTCTCTGAAAGATTGAACGGCCTGATTTTTATCAGCCTATTTCCTTCCCATTATTTGGTCACATTTTGTATACCTGCATCATCTACCCCTACTACTGTCTTTCTGTTGTTTATGTCTGGCTCTCTTTACTGTGCTATACTGTAGGAAAAATACATTTTAGTAAATCCTAACCATTAAATAAACTATATGGCTCTCCTGAATGCTAAACTTAACAGGACACGCCAGACCTGTGGTATTATACAGATAATCATGCAAAGAAAGTCTATGACTCATAAATTATAATTTAAAATTATGATTCAGTTCCTGTTTTTTCTTATCTGTCCGTATCTACCCCTACTACTGACTTTCTGTTGTTTACGTCTGGGGACACCTTGGTCCCATGTTATTTGCATAGTAATGTATAAAAAGAGATTGATGACTCATCAGACACTTCATTTTCCCCTTCCATACAGTTTTTATCAGGGAGTTTTTCCCGCGGTCTGAAGAGAAGGAAATCAATTCTACGAGGCAGTATAGAGGGCTGTAAGAGGGGAAATAATTGGGTTAGATGAGGTAATGTATAGATGAGGTGAGGGAGGGAGGATAGGGGAGAGTGATGAGTGTGAGGCCAAGGGAGGGTAGGAGGGTTGGGAAAATAGTCTTGTAACAAAAAGTGATGGGCGGGAGTCTAAAGTTAAAGTAGAAATCGATTGTTTTTTTTCGTGAATATATAAATTGTCTTTATTATTTGTTGTTCCTCTTGTGGCATTTATTATCACAATTCCTTCACTCCAACATCAAGACTCACAGGCTGCCGGGTTGGCTGAGGGTTTGATCACGTGACAATATTCCTGTAGGTTTTTACTACAGATCTAAATGTCTACACTGCTTCTTTCCGTTCTGTGCTCACAAAACATTGGCTGAGATAAGAAACTGATGTTAGTCTCACCACCACCTATCCTGTAGATAATGTCCCAAGTGCAATAAGTTCTACGTATCCAAGTATGATCGATACAACTGTTGCAATTAATGATCACCTTAAATCTGTACTACATATTTCTCTTATTTCCATCTTTGTTAATGCATTCATAACTTTTTCTTCAGTTAAATTTATCGTTTTACTGGCTGATGGCGTTGATTATTATAATGAATATTCGTCTACCAAAATTCTACAGAAAGACGAAAAGCCTGTCTCGAACTTGTAATCGTTTTCCACTTTATAAAGCGTGGACATGTTGTGTATGAAAAACAAATCGTACAAATATATAGATGAATGTTGATGGAAAAGTGTCAAAATAATATATGAAGGTTTATTTGCAGATGTATAGTTTGGGTGTATTAGCAAAGAACACTCACTAAAGAAATAAGCAACTATTCAGTTACGGAAGAGATGGCTTCAAAAGAGAAAAAGTAAAAGTATGCAGTCGTGGTATAAGAGTTAATGTCATGAGAAGAGCTGAAAATGTTATTGGGAGAATTAGAAATGGATCGTATTTTAAGAGATAGCGTGCATGAGGAGGAGAAAAAGAGTGAGAGAGATAGAGAAAAAAAAAGATATGAAGAGATAGAAAACATGCGAGAGAGTGTGACAGAGAAATGAGAGTAACAGATATAAAAAGTAACAGATATAAAAAGTTAAAGAGATAGAGAGTAAGAGATAGAGAGAGAGAGAAACTGAGAGAGAAAGACAAAGAGACAGAGGGACAAGGAAAGGAACACATTTCGAGAAAAAGAGAGACAGTGAGAGAGACAAAAAGATAGATGAAAAAAAATGAAAGAGAGAGATAAAACATACAGAAAAAGAGAGACAAAAAGAGGTACATGGAGACAGAAAGAAAAACAGACAGAAAGTATTACACAGCAGAAAGAAGAATCAGAAAGAAAGAAACATAATGAGAAAAACATGCGAAAAAAGAAGCCACTGACGGAGTATTCAAAATGGAGAGAAAACGAGAGAGACGAGAAAGATAGATAAATAGATATAGTGACGTGATAGTGCTGGACATAATATAGCCAAAATTAAAAGTGGGAGAATAAAGAAGGTCATCCTTTTTTTATTTGCACCGTAATCATTTCCTTTAAATGAACGAAACACCGTGTTTTTGGATAGTTACTATACATTACTACATTATAGCAAATTACAGATTACATGGATCCTGTTTTTGATGGCGGTCTACGTAAACTTACTACATGAGTCTTCCTGTGGATGTCTTATTTGTACCTTTGTCCAGTGATGTTGATAAATGAGGCAATATTCCTTTCATTGGATGCTATACTGTACCATTTTAACTGCTTAACTGCATGACTAAGACTCACAAACGTTACATTGATATACACCGTATAACTGCATACTAACAACAACCCAGGCGAACATTAACAAGACCACTATATTGTTAAGCAACACGACCAGTCTAACATGAGTGACAACTCAACTATGATAAATGGCATATGACATACATAACATTGAGTCCAAATATCACAGAAATCACAATGTGCAATAATAACGAAACGTCTTAATGGGAAGACAAACATTTGCATGAATGATTGCAAAATGAAAAATTTGCGAATGTAAACTGAGATGACGAAAATCGGCAAATGTACACAAAACAGGGCTCTAACTAGCAACCTGAAACACTGAAAAGCATACTGGCACCTCGATCATACCGACAAATTCCATGCAAATGCTTGCAACAAGAATCACATTTGTCTTAAATAAAGGACAACCAAGTTTTCCAAAACACGAACAACCGTCCAAGCCCAAACG
>CM019701.1:21796681-21834286 GCA_009760885.1 Achatina immaculata
GTTAAGTCTTTCTCTTCCTAGCCACTTCATTCTCTTGTGCATTCGGTGGATTTCTAATCTCATGCGCTTTTTACCTGCTTCTGAGCTCTGCTGTCTCGTATTTCTTCCATATTTTGCAGCCCAGTAATCTTTTCCAGTTATTGTACTGGTGTAGTCCTCACTGCTGCTGTAATGATTCTCATGGCTTGACTTTTGCAGCCACTTGATTGTGATAGTTGAATTGTGCTGCACTTGTCCAAGCTGCGATGCCAAAATCAAGGACAGGTCGCACACATCCAGTGTAGAGCTTCTTTAGGACACTTTCGTCTGTTCTCCAGGTTGTGCCCGAAAGGTTTTCTCATTATTGTGCATTTTGTAAGAAAACAGTTAAAATCGAATGGAAGACTATTGTAGTAAAATATTACAAGAAAAAGAAAACCGATTACGAGAATTTGGAAAGACTATCTAAAAGCAAGTCGATTACCACAATATTTGTAATGAATAATGCATGTGATAACACAATTATGTGACAATATTCATAATTCAGCTTACTGGCATACATAATTATTAGGATGTAGAAGGTATGGAGCAACAGTATCCAAGACATTGAGAAAAATCGAATCCCAGAGATGGCTGTTATGGAACTAGGTGCCGGAGATGTGTTCACTAGTTTCTGCCAGTTTGTCCTCACAGAAAAAGACAGCAATACATTCGTCATGATCTCTGAATGATGAATGATAAATTATTTCAGTAACTGAAACTCAAATCAGCAACTTGTTTCTGGGGTTCATTTACAGTATTTCTAACCAACAACTGAATCTATAACCATCAAATGCATTTCTGTTCATCAACACTACCTTTCTAATCATTAACTATATCTCTAATCGTCAAATTCATCTTTAACCATCAGCTGTATATCTATCAATTGCATTAATAACCATCAAGTGTATTTGTAACCGTCAAGTGCATCTCTAACCATTACTGTCGCTGTTTATCAGTCAGTAAGTAGGCAGTAAACCGATCGTGAAAGATTCTTTTTTCTTTTAATAGGCTGAAAAGAAGCTGGGATGAGTTTTCTGATGTGGGTGAAAAGTGGAACTAAAGTCGTAGCAGACTGGGTGCTGTGTCAGGGTAGTGTAGTGGTTAATGCTTTCGTCTGCCAATCAGAAGATTCCTGGTTTTATTTCGCACTTGAGGGAAGTTTCTTCGCACTTACCGCCACCAGAATCAACCTAGTCTCAAAATATGGGTACTTGGGGTTTTAGAAGGAAAAAAGGGGGCAGCGAGGACAGTTTCTGGCGTCCCTACCTCAAACACTGTAGTGACCTGGAAATCTGAAAGAATAACACTTCATATCCCATATAACATGTAAATGCAGGGGACAGATTTTTTTTTTGGGGGGGGGGGATGACGGGGAAGGGGGAGATAATCAAGTCATCAGATAATTCTTAACGTTTGGATTTAAAAGGCTTATGGCACATAGTTCCAACACTCCTGTTGTCAGATTATGTCCGATGTAATTGACTTATCAAATGAGATTTCGAGTCAGTTTGAATTAAAATATCGTTAGAGCAAGTAATGTAGTCTTCGTGCTGTGTGATCGTGTAGTGTAGTCTTCGTGCTGTGTGATCGTGTAGTGTAGTCTTCGTGTTGTGTGATCGTGTAGTGTAGTCTTCGTGTTGTGTGATCGTGTAGTGTAGTCTTCGTGCTGTGTAATCTTGTAGTGTAGTCTTCGTGCTGTGTAATCTTGTAGTGTAGTCTTCGTGCTGTGTAATCTTGTAGTGTAGTCTTCGTGTTGTGTGATCGTGTAGTGTAGTCTTTCTGCTGTGTAATCTTGTAGTGTAGTCTTCGTGCTGTGTAATCTTGTAGTGTAGTCTTCGTGTTGTGTAATCTTGTAGTGTAGTCTTCGTGCTGTGTAATCTTGTAGTGTAGTCTTCGTGGTGTGTAATCTTGTAGTGTAGTCTTCGTGCTGTGTGATCGTGTAGTGTAGTCTTCCTGCTGTGTAATCTTGTAGTGTAGTCTTCGTGCTGTGTAATCTTGTAGTGTAGTCTTCGTGCTGTGTAATCTTGTAGTGTAGTCTTCGTGCTGTGTAATCTTGTAGTGTAGTCTTCGTGCTGTGTAATCTTGTAGTGTAGTCTTCGTGCTGTGTAATCTTGTAGTGTAGTCTTCGTGCTGTGTAATCTTGTAGTGTAGTCTTCGTGCTGTGTAATCTTGTAGTGTAGTCTTCGTGCTGTGTGATCGTGTAGTGCAGTCTTCGTGCTGTGTAATCTTGTAGTGTAGTCTTCGTGCTGTGTGATCGTGTAGTGTAGTTTAGCTGTGATAAAGATATAGACTGATAATTCATATGGTAGTGATAGTCTGTTGACGAAGTGCAGCCGCGGGAATTATTCTTCGTGTGGTTCTGAGTTTCGAGAGATATTACATCCACTCATCTGTGCACATCATCATCTTGTTCTATCTAATAAAAACTCCATATTTTATATAGAAAGAGTTAGTCTTAGTCTGCTGTTGTGCCACACGGTGGAGCAAACGTTTTCCTGCGTGTTATTTATTCTGAAGAGTGTATAATCGATTCAGAGTGTGTAAGAGTGTAACTTAAATTCAGTAACTCTAGTATTTCACAGTGATAAGCTGAAATATTTAAACATAAATGTAAATAGTAGTATATAGTATATAGTTTAGTATATAATGGTATATAGTATATACATATACAGATATAATCACACAAATTTATTTTTCTGCCATATTTGGTGCCATACAAGGCACAGAAAGATACTTTTCAATGTTGGTAGCCATCTTTTTCTTATATTGGTGATCTTGATTTGACAAATCTCCATCACTTTGCGAAATTCGAGTAATGGCTATTTCATGCCGTACACAGAATCGTCCTCTCATGATGTAGGAAACTATATAATTATTTCTCGGACTCTCTCTCTCTCTCCTCTCTCTCTCTCCTCTCTCTCTCTCTCCAGTACAGTTTTCTGTCAGCATTGTTACTATAGTGATGCCACAAGGGTTAGTCACTTTATTTGAAAGGACGAGAACTCCGTTAATAACAAGAAAAGATACTGTTAAAAACTATATAGAAAAAATTATGAAACTTTGCTCTTAAAAAGAGCGTCCGACTAATAATCACTCGAACTAATGAAAACTAAGCAGAAAAGAAAAACGAAAACAAAAAAATCGATTTAATTTATGAGGAAGAAAAATAAGCTAAAGAAGAAACAAAAACCAAACAAACAAAGGTGAGGAAAAATAATCTAAAGAAACGGTGAAAGAATAAAAAAAAAACACCTCAAGAAGAAAAACACTCTAAAAACAGTGAAAAAATTAACACAAACAAAAATTCAGTAAAAATAACCTTAAAGAAACAAAGTAAAAATAAAACACAGCAAGAAAAAAAAATAGCCTAAAGAAACAACAGAAAAAGAAAATAGTCCCTTTCCCCTTTCCCTTCCTTCCTCCCCCCCCCCCCCAAAAAAAAAGAAAAAAAGTAAAGAAGGAAAGCAACAGCGGAAACAAAAATCAGTGAATAAAAAATGCCTTTACTTCATTGTTGGTGTGTCTATCTCTTGGAGAACTAGATACTTACTCCTTGCATTTATATTATCATTATTATTATTATTATTATTGTAGTAGTGGTGGTGATGACGATATTGGTGACTATAATGGTGACAACGACGACGTCGACTACGATGATAATGATAATGGTCATGATGATGATGATGATGATGATGACGACGATGAAATGTAGTGAAAAAATAATAACCCGGACGACGCTTTTAAAAATAAATGTAAAACGTTGACCTCCAGGACTGATTTCATGGTACAACAGATGTCGTGAGCATTAAGAGAAGCTCAGTTTTCGCGTAAAGTTACTAATAGACAAGTCAATACAGAAACTTAATTATCGTGGTTATGTCCCTTGTTTAAACAACAATCTCAACCAGTTACACTGTAAGAAGCAAGCAAAAATAATTTGAACTTACCGCTGTATCTTCCTTGCTTTGTTGCCTCTTTGCTGGTCATATCTGTACTGCTAGTCTTTGTTTTTTCATCACCGTCTGTTTTCTTATATTGCTGATCTTCATTTGATGAAAGTCTAACACGCCGCAGAGACCGAGTAATGTCTATTGCCGTGCCGGCCACTGATAATAATCCAACAATTGAAATGATTCCTCTGAAAGTCGAATGAAGATCAAAATAAACAAAAAAAGAGCTTTCTTGGTGGAACGATTATATCAGGTTAATTATAAATATTTAAGTGATTGATCATGGTATTTTATATTAGTTTATAAGCGCTATCTATCCATTTAAGTATTTTTTTAAAAAATCATTTTTAAAAATGAAGCGTCATGACAAGTACCAACAATCCAGCAGTGTATGTTCTTTCACTAATCTTGTGTGTTTGGTGTTAATCTGATAAAGATATGATGCCGATATATTTGATTTGTTTTCCAATATTGTGGGTCTATGATTATTTCTGTCTCATATAATAAATGTTCAGGTAATCTTAATGAGGTAATCCCCCCTGCTTTTTGGAATTGCCAAAGACTTCATAATGAAAAAATGTTGCACGGGTGAAATGGACTTAGATAAAGTACATGGATCCCAGCTAGAAGATCTTGATTTTGAAGATGGCATAACTCTTATCAGCGACAATGTGAATTTGATGCAAGAAAAAACAGATTCCCTGTCTTCACTAGCTAGCAAAATTGGACTTAGAATTTAACAAGGAAAGAACAAAAATAATGAAACTTCCCATTAAAAAGGAAAAATATACGTAGAAGGGACAGCTGTTGAAGAGATAAACCGATTTTGCACACCTCGGCAGCTACATAGACCGGGATAGTGACACCAGGAAGGAAGTTACAAGCTTGTAGAATTAGAATTCCCAAAACAGAATTGACCTTCAAAAATCTTGAGAACATATGGGACAAAAGTTATAAGCACAAAAACCAAGGTTATTCAAATCAAATGTAATATCCACCCTCAGTTATGCATGCGAAAGTTGGAAAACAACTAAAGAAATAGACAATAAATTAGACTCTTTTGAAAACAAATGCCTAAGGAAAATACTCAGCATAAAGTGGAACGAATTCAAGAGCAAAAAATATGACATATCGGTCACGTGACGAAAAGAAACAACCAGAGTATACCAAAACTAGCTATCAGGTGAAACACAACAGGCCAAATAAAAAGAAGTCGACCACGTGAAACTCTAACGAGGACATTGTTAAGAGAGGCCAAATTAGTAGGCATAAAATCTCTACAGGAAATTAACAGCTCGCCTAGAACAGCTATCATGCGAGCCCTTTGTGACGTATACAGACACAGGAAGAATGTAAGATGTTAGGTAAGATCCTCTTAACTTATCTCACTAGCAATGTATTTTACTGTCCATCTTCTGTAGATTCAACGATATTTCTTGTTCTTGTAACTGAATTTTTACATGATAAACAAAATTCAATTCGTACACCGATGGTCCAATGTAGAATGTATTCCAGAACACTGCGTCTTGTAAGCACATATTCTCTGTACTGAAAAGCATTACCACTGAAAACTTAACCTACAGTCATCTTAAAGCCTGTCATCTTCTTCTTCTTTGTACGCACACTGGCGATGATGCTTGGTACCCCGATTTTTGCCATGCGCCTTTTGGCTGGGTACATCCGACTTCAGCACTAAAACAGATTTCTTATTTGTATTACTGAACACTAAACACGTGTTTTGCTCACACACTGTTCTGTACTGTGCCTATTACATGTTAATATGAGCATTGGGCACAGTGACACAACAGACGTTACATTGGTATACAAGACAACCCAGATAACAATAACATACAACTACACATCAATACACGACATGACCAGTTACATGTAACCTACTAACTCAACATCACAGCTGACACTTAACAAGAATCCAATAATCACAGGATTCAGCAGTCAACAAAACAATCAGCAAATATTTAATGATGAATTTCATTTGTTCGATGTGTGTTGCATAGATGTGGAGTGTAGACTGATTAGAACACTTACAATGATCACAAAAACTGCCCGTCCGACTAACATCGCCATGGGACTAACTCAGACATACAACATTCACAAAACATGCCAACTTCAAAACTACAACATACCTTTCAGCCTGAAATTACAATCTTGTCCAAAACGGGAACACATCAAACACACATTCTACATAACAACTACAACATCTGTCCTGAAAAGGACAATCCATCTAACTACAACATTGTCCTATAAAGTACAATCCATCTAACTACAACATTGTCCTAAAAAGGACAATCCATCTAACACAACTATGACAACTGTTGCCCTAAAAATGACAAATGAACACAACTACTACATACTAGAACAACATTTGTGTCCTAAAAGGAGACAATCACACCAAACTTATGTAATGAACCAGAGAATCCCTAACATCCCTTTCTAGAAAAAAAACAAACATACACACACACGACCTGCCTCTACAACATTGAGACCAAAAACTAACCTATTCATACATCCCGCCCCTCAGAACCACGTGACTGAGTTCTCAATCGGAACACGGAGATACTTTCTCCGTGCTAGCATAAACAGGTGAGTTGTGGTCTATTACTGTTTGACCACGACAACAGGGTTTCTCTCTTACAGCACCTTTTCTTGCTAGGGCAACTGTGGTCTTGCTCGGACTGCCATGAAAACAGTGGTGTAGGCTGACCTGGCCAAAACTTTGTTCTCCAGCCTCTGGTGGCTGCAGTTAAACCCCTTCACGTCAGATCCAGCATGCAACGCTGGCCGGCCAGACGGCTTTGAGACAGTTCCATAGAGACACTCCGACTTTGGGATGAGGAATCCGATGAGTGCCTCACCGATATCCATTCCCCACCACATATTGTCTGCTAGCTCTGTTTTGTTTACATCGTTCTGATAGCCATTGTTGTAAAGACTCTTAGGCTTGTCACGTCCTGAATTCACTGGTTTCACACCAGATTTTCCCCATCCCCACCGGCAATCCCCATGTCCCCACCCGTCCACCAAACTGACATTACATTTTACAAAAATAACAATTGCAATTAATGTTGATTGCTACTGGTTTCTGAGCTACAGAAGTAGGTCAGAGTTTTTATACAAATAAATCTATGTTCCCTGTCTCACAAAGACTATATTAAGATAAGTGAGTTCTTAACACAGTTGTTCACATGAGAAAGCCTGTCATAAAATTGATGCAAACATCTTATCTTACGAAATTCCCGTGCCGTTAAACGTCACATAAGCCTCGCAAGGTAGTTCGCCAGTCTTTCCTATTATCAGTGAGCTTTTCAACCTCATCAAGAGATTTTATGCCTATTAATTTGGCTTCTCTTAACAATGTCCTCTTTAGAGTTTCACGTGGTCTGCCTCTTTTTCTTCGCCCTGTTGTGTTCCACTTGATAGCTTGTTTTGGGATTCTCTGATCATTTCTTCTCATCATGAGACCAATATATGTCCATCACTTTTTCCTGATCACAAATGAGACTGGTTGTTGTTCGCTCATATGTCTTATATCTGCACGTTCTTGAATTCCATCCACGTGATGCTGAGTATTTACTTAAGCATTCGTTTTCTAATTTATTCTCTCTTTCTATGTCTATTGGAGTCTAATTTATTGTCTATTTCTTTAGTTGTTTTCCAGCTTTCGCATGCATAAATGAGTGTTGATATTACATGTGAATTTGAATAATCATAACTTGGTTCTTATGCTTATAACTTTTGAGTTCCATATCATCTCAAGATTTTTGAAGATCGATGCTGCTTTTGCAATTCCAACTTCCCTTCTAGTGTCACCATCCTGGTCTATGTAGCTGCCAAAGTATGCAAATTCAATGACTTCTTCAATATCTTTCCCTTCTATGTGTATTTTTCCATTTTGATGAGTGGGAAGTTTCATTATTTTTGTTTTGTCCTTGTTAATTTCAAGTCCTATATAGCTAGCCAGTGAAGACAGTATATCTTTGTTTTCTTGCATGGGATTCAAATTGTTACTAATAAGAGTTATAATATCTTCTAGCTGAATCCCATGTATCCAATCAATAATTGTCTTTCCTGTGCAGCATTTTTTTTCATTATGAAGTCTATGGCAATTTCAGAAAGAAAGGAGATAGTATAGATCCTTGTTTCACGCCTGTTTCAATCTGGAACCATTCGCACATCCTTTCTTCTGTTTTGACTGCACAAACATATCCATTGTAGAGGCCCTTAATGATGTTGACAGTTTAGATGATATTCTATATAGATTTAAAATTCTCCACAAAGAATCTCTGTGCATGCTATCAAATGCCTTTTTAATGTCTGTGAAGTTCAGTATTAGTGGTTTCTGCTTTTCAATATGTTCTTCAAGTATTATCTTAGAGTAAAGATCTGGTCAAGAAGCATCTCCCTTTCTGAAATCCTGCTTGTTCTTCTTTCATTGCGGTATCCACTATATCTTTAAGTCTAGTCAAAATGACCTTGCAAAATACTTTTGACACAACTGATACTAAGGTTACTCCTCTCCAATTGTTACAGTCGATAAGGTTGCCTTTTTGTTTTTGGTATTTTAATAATGATTCCTTTTTCCACTTACAAGGGACCTTTTCTTCCTTCCAAATATTATTAAACATTCTCTGTTGTTGTCTCATGTTGTCACTATTGATAGCTTTTAACATTTCGTGTGTTATTTCATCTTCATCTGCTGCTTTGTTGTTAGCCATTAAATTTTTGCTGTTTTAATTTCATGCAATGTAATTTCATCTAGGTTGACATTTAGTTGTGGGGTTGGTAAGTCGGATTCAAGATTTATCAGTTCTTTTGGGTGTGGTCGATTAAGTATTTCTTGGAAGTATTCGTCCTATCTTTGCTTCTGGTCTTTACTTGATGTTAATAGGGTTCCAGTTTTGCTAAGGATTGGTCATTCTTTAGATGTAATAGTACCTGTTAGCTTCTTTTGTATGTTATATAACGTTTTGCTGTCTCCTATTTTTTCTTCTTCCCCTGTCTCTTTCGCATATTGTCTCTGTATTCTCTTGTATCCCTTTTATCTTATTTTTTTTTCATTAGTGTCTTTGTATGTTGCTTTCGCCAGATCTTTTCTAAGATCTGTTTTTACCTTCAGCATGTCTAAGTTGGCTGCTCGTCTTTCATGTATGTACTTCCATGTGTTTTCTGACATCCATGCTTTTCTATTTGTTTTTTTTTCTTCAATCTGGCGCTTGGTTTTGCTATGTGATTATGGCTGTGCTGTAAGAATTCCACAATTCATCTATACCTATCTCCTCTACTTCACTGAGTGTTGTGGAATGATTGGAAAGTTACTGATTGAAATTCCTGTTAGTAGATGCAAATATAAATTAGAAGAAATGTGGTGCAGACTCTAAAAATGGTACCAGAGTAAATGGAAAGGTAAATGCGGCCAGTTGTGGACGATATGCGGTTTGGTTCGAGGTTATAACACCTTGACCGAAGCCTAATCGTCCACGTGATTTGGTAGCTGGTTTCGGGGATAATGTATATTTGAATATTATCTTCCATCAGAAATATCTTGGGCATGTCCGGGTGATGCCGTGTTTTCCGTGTGTTGTGGATGTGCTGTAATTCCTGTATATTGAGGTGCATTATCCTTCACCTGACCACCTCATGTGGTGTAGATTGTGTAGTGTGAATTAAGTTGTGACGTTGTAGTGTGAATTAAGTTGTGACGTAGTGTTCATGTTGTGTCATTATTTGTAGAGATAAAAATGATGTGTATGATTTCATCGTGATTATTCTGCACACTGGACTGATAACATGCGTGCTTTTCTTATATGCTCTTTATGTAGATTGATCATGTGTTTGCATCGACACAGATTATATTGATGTATGTGATGGCAGCTATGACTGCGGAGATTAAAGTGCAATTTCACACATATTCGTAGTGGAGGCCACATGTAGAGCCAAGACAGCTCAGGACTTTAGGTCCATAGTGTTCATAATCTTAATATGGCACAGCTGAGAAGTTTCATTATCATCTGATATTTATGCTTGAATTATTTTGCATTGTAATTGATTTTTTTATTCATAGATTTTGTCATTATTGATGGATGCCTTGATGTCATGTTGATTTGTCAGTGCCAGTATGCATGTGGTTATTGTGGTTAATTTGTGAGATTAAATTTGGCTTGCTGCTGAATTCAGACTTTGTGATTGAATTGCGTGTTATGTGTAGTGTTTTTTTAAATCCAATTAGTCTTATTATTTAATTGTCGGACCTTTTGTTAGGACCCTCAAATGACCTCTCGAGTTTCGGCCATTGTTGAGTGCTACATCGACATTAAGAACAATGTCATTTTGAACAATAGAAAGCAAGATTTCGGTTGGTAGCGTATTTTCTACCACTAAATGCTAAACAACTTCTCAATTCATCTTGCAGTTCAGTGTCGACAATATATCTATTTTCTTGATGTGTTAAAACGATTACTAAATTTGTAAACGTTTTCTAAACTTTTACTTTTATCCTGCAGGATTTTACTCATTTGTGGTCTCCGATTTTAAATTAGTGATATCGCATAAAAAACAAATATGAATTAAGTTTTCCACTTCCTGAAATCTTTCTTGTAAAGAAATGAATGCGATATGCACTTGTAAATCAGATCAAATAGTGACATGTCGACTGACGAATGCGGTCATCTTTCCCCATCTATCTTGACCCTCAGTTTGTCGAATCAATTTGATTGCTGTTTTCCTGCCAAACCATACAATCAAGTCAACCAGGTAGTTCTGTCTTCTCTGGCCTTCCTGTCTTTTGCCAGTTATCTTTTCAGTCACGACCTGTTTTGTGAGATCTTCACATCTGCTGATGTGTCCGAGAAACTTTCACTGATAGAAATAGCAGCAAGAACAACAAAAACAACAACAATAACAGAAATAATAATAATTATTATTATTATTATTTCTATTTTCAATATAGTTTTGAGTTTCTAAAATAGGTTCATCTCTTGCCTCTTAATCCTGGTTTTTTTTCCTGGTGATACTCTCTAGTACATTCAAACGTTTGTTTTCAGATCAGGATCAGCTTTATTTTCAGTCAGTGTTAGAGCATGAACAAGAACATGTGAAAATGATTAATCATTTCTGAGATTCTTAAGGTCATGGAGAATAGTTATTACACAATCATGATATAAAGATAGACTAGTATCCTTACTACAAAAACTTAATATTGTAGAAGGTTGGTTAGTAAAGAAGGTTAAACAGAGAAAACTTAAATATTTTGGACATGTTAACGTCATGACAATTTAGAGAAGACAGTCCTTGATGGGTACATAATTGGAAAAAGAAAGAGAGGAAGATTAAGGAGAAGATCAAGGTGAGACATCGTTGACAATTTACGAGTGGATTCATCAGCGGCAGGATAAGTTGCTTACAACCGAGAGGCCTACAGGAGAGTTGTTAGGGAGGCAAAATTCTGCAAGGTACATGCAAATGGTTGACTGACTGAGTATAAAAGTTATAAAAAGATGGACTAAGAACAAGTTATACAAAGAGACCAGCACAAACGTGATACAAAGATAGACTAGCATGAGCACACACATGGTTACTCTTGTGAATGTCGTGTACTCTTTTTTATCTGATCTGCAGTCTGTGGACACCGGTTTGAGGAACGAAGTCAAGTTCAGAGTCATAATTCCTGGAAGAAGGTAAACGAATATTTTTAAAAATAGTTAGTAATTAGCAATTATAAAACTCAAACTAAAATGAAAGACGTAGAAACTTATGGAAACAAATACAGCTAAGAAATGGAGAGAAACACGAAGCCAACACAAGAGCTGTGTATATGCAATATATGAAGTACAGGGAATGTTTTGTTAAAAATTCAAATGAAAGCAAATGCAAAAATTGACTGAGGATGTCCTGATTTTATAATAGTATATTGGAAAATGTTCTGTTACGATGGTTTGATTCTCATATAAGGGATATAATGCACGGTATTTTAATATTTTGACAATTTGATTTAAAGTCCTTGGTAGTTTTGTTGCATCAGAGTTCAATGAAAGGTCAGGTTTGACGTGCTAAATTCCACGAGATGTTTTATTATTTTATGAACTTATCCGTGACATGTTTGTAACAGAAAAGTTATTTTCGGAATCTCCGGATATAGTTCGTCCGAAGGTCATAAACAGGTAGAATCACGCTGTTAGTGATTCTAGGGATAGAATCTTCAGGAAGATTTAGGGAAATAGCACATATTTAAGGAGTGTGAAAGATAGAGCAATATTATTATTATGATTATGAGATTAGAATGAGTTTGAATTAAGTCACGCTTGAGAATGTGTTAGGATCGTTGTTAGGCATGATTAGTTGAGAATGTGATTTTTCTAGCCTATAGTGCACTGTGTAAGTGATTTTTTTTTGTCATGTAGCTGATTTGTGCATAGAATGCTCCTTTTTGAGACATTATGAAATTACTTCCTATTATGATTTCAGTAAAGAGTCAGGTAGCTGTTAGTTTCATAATGTCAAGCATTTGTTTTTCGTCATAATATTGCTGAACTAATGAATGTGAAATTAGTTTCTTTTGGGGATTTTTGTATAGACCTTTGGGTTTAGAGATTTTCTGTGATGGTTGCATGAATTCTGATGCAGAAGTGTTGCACGCTTAGTGGTACCTTCATTTTGTTTACCTGCTGTTTTCATGTAGTGTGAGAGTTGATTTTACCCTTCCTATTCGATAAACAAGTTCTTGTCGAGAAGAGGACTAGCCTGTTTCCTTTTTCTGTATTGAATGTTATCAAATACCTCTCACCCTCACGATATCATCACACATCTTCTCCATCAATAAAGTGTGAGTTTATGTTCACACCAGTTGTTATTCACTTCAAACTGTTCACTATGTGTTGTCCTTGTTCGTATACTTCTATGTCGGAAGTTTCATGACAGTAATACAAATGTTTATAAGTATTGCCGTGTCTGTAATTAGCAGTCACGATAATAATAGACAGATGCACGATACATGTATAAGAAGTGCACGTCTACAGGTGGTGCTCGCGACTGGCCCTATCTTTTGTGGGCAAACACCAGTTTCTCTGTCTACGACTTTGCTTCACGTAGTCTTGATTTAGGTGTTTGTCTTCAGTTTTAAAGTATCTCATAGTATTTTGAATACATTATTTTTATTGCTATAGCTTGGCAAATAGTACTAAATTAATGAGAGCCAATATTGACCTCTTAAGGCTGATAGCAAGTTGAGCTTAATTTTGTCCTCGCTATTAGATTAAAGTTAGCAATTGTGCTATTTTCTGTAAGCCAGTGTCTAGACTCTTGGTGTGCTAGATATTTACTGACATAGTACTTTGTAGCTGTAGTTTTTGTTGGACAATCTACCGGAAAAGTATCAAGTGACTGTTGTATTCAAGTCGGCTTTGATGACTAATTCCACAAGCAGTCTGGAGCACATCTAGCTTCCTGCCACAGTCCAGTTTAGTACGGATGATCTTGAAGTGCTCCTGTGAATGATTCTCCAACACCTGTATAGAACTTTTCATCATTGAATTCTACGCAGAATTGTTGAAATAACTTTGTACTACACGTGTAATAGACTTTTGACATTTGCTAATGACAGTTTTCTACATCAGATCCAGGCAGCTGTGTTCTTTAAGAATACTATTGTGATTTCATGGCAGTTGTACAAATAGGAACAAGTATAAACCAGGACAGTAGCAGCAGGATGTACTTGTTCAAGCACAAATCTCAAATTCACATATAGCAACTTTTGTGTACTGGGACAGTTTGAACTTTGTTTATTGTGACATTTTCCTGCAGGATTAATTAGTACTTTAGTTAGCATTTCTTCATGACTTGATTATTGTACTAATTTTCTCTAGTGTATAGATAATTATTTTAGTGCCATTTTAACAGTGGTATATTACTGCATTTCTTTTCCAGGTATTATTATAGTATAACATTAGTTGATGTTTGAGATGGCATTGCATTGAATACTTGGTGATATTGCTTTGTATTGTTGTATTTTATTTACCTGATTTACTAACATAGTGAGAAAAGGCAGTTTTCACTACTGAAAGACGGACGATGGCTTCAGCTCCATCCACGTCAAATTTGCTTGGGCTAATGCAAGATACTCTGTCCCAAGTCAGCAATGACTTCAGGTTTTCCCATGTCATGGCAGCTGTGCAAAAGTTAGAAGGGGACCCAGCAAAACTGAAACCATTGCTGGATGAGCTTGATAAGCTCATGGACGTAAGGAATGCTGACACGCCAAGCAAGAAGAGCTTGGTCTATTTACGCACCACAGGTTCGATGACAGAGTTCGTCAGGCAGCGTCTCCAGGTTCAGGAGTCATGGGAGGAGCAGTTTGTGTGTCCTACTGGCACGATACGGGGTGCTGCAGACTCATCAGGAGACCTGGCGTACGCTACCCTCTATTAGACAGAGTCCATTCAAGCGCTGGCTGATAGCATCGGCGAGGCGGCCAGAGTTGCTTACTCTGCATTGGAACTGGTAACTCTTTTGGCGCAGAGGCAATTGGTGCAGTCATTCGTAAATGCACTACTTCCCAGAGCATTGAAGGCTAAATTATTAAGAGAAAAACCTCTAAAGTTTTCACAGGCGGTTTAGTTAACTTTACAGGAACCTGCACTCATGAACACAGTGAATCTTAGTTGTAGTTCCCAACAGGGTTTTTCGTCAGGCTCTGTACCAACCAATGAGATGACGACACATAGAAAGACTCATAGTTTGGCTTCGCAGGGAGTACAGCTAAGTCTCTCATCAGGAGAACTCTCGACCCCCAACTCCACAGTTCGACGAAGGTAGGACAGATCATCAGAGGCTAAACCCTCGAGTACACAACCACGAGAAACTAGGTCTTGTTACAGTTGAGGAAGGCAGGGTCATATAGCCAGATTCTGCAGGCAATGTGTGCGACAAGATCGTTCACGTTTAATCTTAGTCCTCGCACTGTGAACTTGAGTGTGTCCGGTCGCATAATTACACCTTCTAAACCTGCCAAGAAGTCTGTTCTTCACATGCATCACAACTATTTTCAGTGGCTGCAAATCTTCCTACACTTACGTCTGTTCTTCACTTGATAGGATTCTGTATAATTAGAGCACTATTAGACACAGTAGCTAGTGTCTGTCTTATCAAGCATTCTGTTTACAGATCCTTACGTTCTGTTCTTAAACTTTTGCCTGCTAGAATCACTCTGCAGACTGTTACTGCAGCTTCCACGAGAGTGATTGACAGAGTTTACTTAACTATTTCTATTGCTGGAGTCACTGTTTCTCATTGCTTTTATGTGGTTCGCAACATGAACCGTTCCGCCATTCTTGGGGTTGATTTTTTGTCTCGTTCTGGCGCTGTCATAGATTATAATTCTAATACAGTAAACATTCATAACAAGAAGATTCCTTTAGAGTTAGATGACACACTGTTTCTATTCTCCGTTTCAAGCATTATTCTCTTCTTTCTCCACGTTCTGTCAGTCTTATTCCTCTTAAACTGAACGCCCAACCATCTGGAAGTTCTTATATGGTTCCGGGAATTGAGACACCTTTCTTACTGTCAAAACCGGAGATAGAATTGGTAGACTCAGTTTATGAGCTCAACACTAATCACTATCTCGTGTTAACAGTAATCAATCATTCTAGCAGACACATCGACCTTAAGAGTAGATGTGTACTTGGTAAACTGACTCCACTCACAGAGTCAGTGGACTCTGTCGAGCAAGATTCTGGTACTGAGGAGTAAACAGCTGAAAGTCATTCTGAGATTATCGTTCGACAAGTTCAGTGCCCTGATGTGCACAAGGACATAATATCTTGTTTGTTGACATAGAATACGGATGTCTTTGCCTTGACTGATTCTGAGATTTCTCACTCCTAGACAGTACAAATGGAGAATGAAACAGGCGATCATCCGCCAATCTCCAGAAAACCCTACCGCACTCCGTTAGCGAATAGAGAGGTGATTGAGAAGGCCGTCGAAAATATATTGTTTGGCGGAATAATTTCTCGTACGATCTCAGAGTGATCATCACTAGTTGTCTTGGTGACCAAGAAGGATGGTACGCACTGCTTCTGTTGTGACTACCGTGCAGTCTATGCTGTGACGCGTTCCTTGTCGTATCCTTTACCACGCATTCGGGACATTCTGAGCACTATTTCAAAAGCCAAATTTTTCAGCACTTTGGATGTCCGATGTGACTTTTGGTGCATTCCCCTGTCCGATGATGCACAACAGAAGTCAGCTTTCAGCTGCCATCTGGGCTGTTTCAAATTCAATTTTATGGCATTTGGTTTAAAAGGGGCACAACCTACCTCTGTGGGACTAGTGGAGACAGTATTTCAGGGCTTAGAAACGTTTGTTTAAGCTTATATTGATGATATATTAGTGGTCACTGATGGAACGATCGAAGATCATGTTTACGATCTTCAGGCGGTATTCAACCGGTTACGCGAGCACAAGATCAAGCACAAACTATCAAAATGGTACTTTGCGGCCTCTGAGACTAAGTATCTCGGATATGTCATCAGCCAGTCAGGCATATTTCTTGATCCTGAGAAGATCAGAGACATTGCCGAAATGCCGTTTCCTTTGAATGTGAAGAAGTGCCGTATTTTCTGGGAAACGTGTAATTATTATAGACGTTTTATTCCCCATTTTTTCGGAGATTGTGACTCCAATAGTTAACCTCACCAAGAAGGGTCATAGGGTCAAATGGTCTCCATTTTGTGAAGTTCGAGTCACTGAAGGATCGCCTTCTGAAGGTACCGCGTCTCTCACATCCTGGTTTACAGAAAGCACTTACCTTGTATACAGATGCCTCCAATGCTGCGGTTGGAGCCTATTTGGTGAAGACGGCTTCCACTTCTGATGTCGACTATATTTAAGAGCCATTATACTTTCTTTCGCAGAACCTGTCGCGTTCTCAGACTAAGTGGTCCACTTTCGAGAAAGAAGCGAATGCTGTTTAATGGCAAACGGAAGTTGAGATATTTCCTGGCTTATAGACACTTCGTAGTAAGATCAGACCATAGACCTCTGGTGAATGTTTTTATTAGCAAACAGGAGATTCAGAATGCCTGGGTGCAGCGTTGGACGTTGAATCTCTGCGGCTTGGATATGGAACTCTAATATATAAAAGTTTGTCGAAAAGTTTCGGCTGACCTCCTTTCCAAAATAAATAATCTGGAACCTTTGGAGTTACGGAAGACGATGAGCTCTGTGAAAATGCCAAAGAGATTGTAGCGATCAATGCAAATCACTATTCATTGAATTATTATAGAGGGTTCATCCCCTCCTATACGAAAGCTGAGGATCCCCTCCTAGACATAGGTCGCTTTGATCTAGTGACTGAGCAGGGACGAGATCGTGAAATAGCCAAAATCAAGGTGTCTCTTGAAGCATCAGGAACTAGTGCCCCGAAGTATAAGAACTTCATGTTACATCAGGACAGAGTATATTTTCTTTCTAAGCCTGATGAACCGGAGGCACGATTGCCATTGTATGTTCCTAGCCACCTCCGATCTCATATGTTGTTATAATCAATTCCATTAAGAAAATGGACATACTGGTCGAGGCAATGTGTATTCGCCATTGGCTTCTCGTTATTATTGGCCCAACATGTTTCAGGATTGCTACCAACATGTAGAGTCGTATGGCCGTTGTCGAGAACGAAATATTCTGCACAAGAATGCACCGCTGCAAGCGACAGACATTCCGTGCTTTCCGTTTCAAAAGATCTCGTTGGATTTCTCAGGTCCGTATCCGTTGACCTTTGCTGGAAATAAATACACCCTTCATGTGATAGACTGGCTAACTCTATGTTTCCCACTACCAGACAAGAGAGCCAACACGGTGGCTGAGGTGTTGCTGCAGCGGATAATCCCGCGTCACTCCACGCCCTACTTAGTGGTAACGGATAACGGGGGTGAGTTTGTGAACCATTCCTTGACACAACTGTTCAAGCATGTCCATGTTCAACACGTTACTACAGCGTTTTACCACCCACAGAGCAACGCCAGGAATGAGAGAATGCATCGCACCCTCCTTGACATTTTGTCAAAGCATGTGCTCGAGATTCCACAGATGTGGGATGTGTTCATAATACTGGCAGTGGAAGCCATTCGTATGAATGTGAATGAAAGTACTGGGGGTGTGTCCTTTCTTCTTCTTCTTCTTATACGGTAGACACTCTTGGCTACTCCTGAATAATTTATTGCGCCCCCATGTTCAGTACTACGGGGAGGACCCTACTGAGATTAAATTGTTATAGCAGCACCGTAAGTTTCTTCAGGTCTATCGCCAGTTGAATACGTCCAGCTCTAGACAGAAAGCGAGCTACAATGAACGTGCGGAAATGCCAAACATTTCAGTGGGCGACAGTGTCACGTATCGGATCCACACACGCCATTCCAAGTTAGGTGCGAGGTGGGCCCCATTTTATACGGTGATGGAGCGTTTGTCCACGGTTACCTTCCTGATCAAGAACCAAGCGGACGGAAGGACCCAGAATGTGTACGCAAACGATGTATATAAAGTGGATGCCCATTGGAGGGAGCCTCTTTCCAGCAAAATGTATAGTTTGCGTTCGGCGCGTTTTGTTCTTTTACCTTTGGAGGACGGATCTGAATCCAGTGGTAGTGATGCCCGATAATGTTGATTCGGATGTCGGCAGTGATCAGGCACATGCGGGCGGGTTTGGAGATGCCCTCTCACTCTTATTGCAGGATGTCCGAAACTAACAGGAGAGTTCTTCTTCAGAAGCACCTATTCCATTTCAAGAACTCTATAAAGGGGCCACGGTTCGATTGGGGGAGGACAGTGTTTCGCCTTCGGGTGATACTTTATTTTCGAGTTCTAACAATATCACATTAATAAGATACAGAGCAAAACAATAGACACTAGTTTAGTAGTGTTCTTCAGCTAAGGAGTCCATCCTTTGCTCCCGTCCTGTTTCTGTGTCAGAAAATAATGGTGTAAAATTAAAGAGTTCATATATATATATATATATATATATATATATATATATGGTTTAGATCCACAATCGATGTTCGTACTAAATTGTACATATTGTGGATCCAGCTGTATTTTCATTGATTCGTGAGTGTATTTATCTTATAAATTTTGAAATATTTTGTGATGGCCAAACCACTACGTTTTTTTTTTTTTTGGGGGGGGGGGGTGATATCTATAACAGTATATTGGAAAACTATTGTTATGTACCTTTATGATGATTTGATTCTCATATACGGGATATAATCCATGGTATTTTAATATTTTGACAATTTGATTTATACCCCTTGGTATTTTTGTTGTACTAGAGTTCAAAGAAAGGTCAGGTTTGACGCGCTAAATTCCACCAGATGTTTTATTATTTTTATGATCTTATCTTTGACATATTTGTAATAGAAAAGTTATTTTCGGAATGTCTGGATAGTTTTCGCCCGAAGGTCATAAATAGGTAAGTGATTCTCGGGATAGAATCTTCGGGAAGATTTAGGGAAACAGCACATATTTAAGGAGCCTGAACGAAAGCGGAATATTGTCAATACGATTATGGGATTAGAATGAGTCTGAATTAAGTCTAGATCTTATGATCGGTGTACGTATGATTAGTTGAGAATGTGATTTTTCTAGCCTATAGTGCATTGTGTTAGTGATTTTTGTCATGTAGCTGACGTGCATAGAATGCTCCTTTTGGAGACATTATGACATTCTATGATATTAACAATACAAAAATAACAGTCATCCAAGTGGGTTTTTTTTTTTTTTTTGTTCTCTCCATATTATTGGTACTCCAAATTTCAGGCAGCTTCTCTTTCCATTTGTCCACTGGCGCAAATGCTCCGTACAAGTTTTGTATACAGTATGAAGACCCCATGGCTTATCTTAATCCCAAAGCTCGACATCAATATAACCTGCTGGTGCTTTTTTTTACATACTCAGAAGTAGGTTTCCTACTTGCTGTCAGTGTGTACTCCCAACAAATATAGCAAAATCTGTCGAGATGATTCAAACAGCTTCGTCTTGAAGTAGCATTAACCTCTACGGTGTTCGATTTGCAAAAATGTAATGATATGAGTGGGAATATACCCACTCCTCCTATACGATCTTAACTATTATACAGCGTAACTGTTTTAAACATATCAGTTTGAGAAATTTTTGAAATACAAATTTATATAGTATAAGAAAGCTGTGATTTACTATCTTAATTCTGTTTTTGCACATAATTATGTAATAAATCAGAACAAAAGTGATTTTGTCATTTGAGCAATATATATTTTATTCCGAGTATAATAAAGGAAGTAGTTGTGAAACAAAGGCGATTATACACAAAAAATGGTAGTAAAATTTATACACAAATTTTCCATTCAAATATGACTGCTTCTTATGACATCCCAATTCTGCAGAAGAGATTAGTTAAAGAGAGAACTAAAATTGTATAAATTCAACCGCATCTAGAACTGATGCGGTCTATCCAGTGCCATTTTCTGAATCAGCTCCCACATAACCTCAGGAACAGGCCTATAAACTGAGGCACCAAGAAAAAAAAATTGGGGGCTGTTATCCATCTGCCTGTGTCAATCTCTTTGGTAACGTTTCCTAGAATTTTGTCTGGACAGGGGTTGTCTGACCAACATTTTGCAATTTCCAGAAGAAGCAGACCACGTGAAACTCTGAAGAGGACACTGTTAAGAGAGACCAAATTAACAGGGATAAAATCCCTCGGTGAGGTTGAAAGACTCGCTGAAGACAGCGAGCCCTATTTAACGGCACGGGAAGGATATAAAATATATAAGATAAGAAGAGGGGATTTTCAACGTAGGGGACAATGCACAAGGAAATTTTCCTGGAGACAAAGTTAAGTTTTTTATTGGAGGATTCATGATAAAAAAAACCCCGCTACGTCTGGTGGGATTCGAACCCAGGAACTTTAAGTTTTTAGTCGCATGTCTAACCCTGAAACACACAATGGAGACATGATTAATGTTTGTAGATGTTCACAAATGTTTGGCCGTGGTTAGTACCCAGATGAGCGGTTCTGCGTTTGTTGCAACTGATTGTTGAAATGTGGAGAAATGTTATTAAATACACTCCCAAGTCTGGGTGACATTAATGAGCGTCAGTTATGTAGATTGGCAACTTTTAACAAATGAAACAAAGTGATGGCCTCAGAGAAACCAAAGATTAAGGATTAAGTAACTTAGGTATTCTCTACTGTATGTGCGTGAGAGAGAGAGAGAGAGAGAGAGAGAGAGAGAGAGAGAGATTGATTGATTGATTGATTGATTGATCTTTATTTCAAAAGGGTTAAGAATTGGGCACGCAGGCCGGTCTGACATTCTGCCCTTTATCATACATCTTTCACTCTATTCCAGACATTCTACAAATATGCTGTTCATATAACAAACATAACTAACATTGAAGCTGAGAGACATAAAATAAAATAAAACGTTTACGTTTCGCTCTTAAACATTCACTCAGTATAGAAGTAACTACATACATTATAAATGACTATCTACTAAACAAAATTTTCGGGACTATTCAGAAAACAATTAATTGTATTCGTGTCTGTAAGAGCAGCTTAAGATAACTTTTAAGTTTATAATTCATGGAGGCATGTAGTCGACATCAAATAGATATTGGGAAAGCTTGTAGTTGTAGGAAGGAGTATAATTTATATTTTTTATATAGGATGGGAGGGTATTCCAAAGATGAGCAGCAGAATAACTAAAGCTTTTCTTGTAAAGATCAAGTCTAGGTTTTGGAAGCCATATGTTGTTCAAGCGTTGGCTGCACTTTGGGCTAAATTTAAACAGGTTCCATGGATAAGGCGGGGCATGCCGTGAAAGAATTTGATGTACTAACTTGGCTTTGTTGAAGAGGAACCTGTTCTTAAGAGGTAGTATTTTGATACGTTTGTGATGATTAATTGTTTGTGCTTGATCTTTGTCACTAATAAGCTTTACTGCTCGCTTTTGGAGAGAGCAGATCCTCTTTGTATTTGACACTGAGCAACCATCCCAAACTGTTGAGCAGTAGTCTAAATGTGCTTGTATATGAGCTATGTAGTATGTCTTCCTAGTGTCTTGATCTATGAAGTGCTTAATTTTAGCTAATTGGTATACTTTTTGTGCGATGAGTTTTGTTAGACATTGCACATGAGAGTTCCAGGTCAGATGTTGGTCAATAATAAGACCTAGTGTTTTGTGCTCGCTAACGTTTTCTATCTGTGATGTTTCTGTACAGAGCCGAAGTGTTGTTTTTGTTGCGTTTTGTAGTTCTGTCTTGTTGTTATGAGCATTGATTTTGTTTTATCGGTGTTTATAATCATGCCATTATTTTTGCTCCATCCAATTAAATTGAGAGAGAGAGAGAGAGAGAGAGAGAGAGAGAGAGAGAGATAGTGTATATGTGTGTGAGAGAGATAATTAATTATATTGGTACATGAGAAAGTTATTAATAAATGAAATAAGCATCTAAGTCATGAAATATGCTTGCGTCGATCGGTTATTTTTCAGATTTCCGATCGACGCATAGCGCGTTGGTCTCTAATTTTGAATTTATCCTCACTAGTCCTTAAAATCTGGCAACCCAGGTTGTCCTACTATCCTCCTGTGTCAAAATAGACCACGAGGCGTGCAGGACAAGGATGTCAGTCTGAATTGTGAACTTGTCTTACATTTTAACTGTTTAATTTGTACATTCTTTTCCTAAGCCTCCACTTGTGTTTTTATGTAAATGTCTGCTATCTCCTTGTTGTTTTCAGTTTGTTGTAACTAGTAATTAGTTATAGTTTACTGTGAGGAAATAGTGTTTGTGCAAAATTTTACTCGTTTTTGGATAAACTGCACAAAGTACAGTGGGGTAAGAGAGAAAATCATTGTTTGCATTTCTTCATTTTTCCATTCTTCTTCTCAGTTCTTAGATCGTTTTTGTATTCTATACTAACAACAAACTAACATTTCTATTATAAAAACAATATAGAACTTTCCTTGTTTAAATTGATGTATAATATATCATACTGCATAGCAGGCTTTGCATTCGTGATGCATTTAAAGGTGACAACCATCCCATTCCACTTATGAAATTTACCCCCTTGGTCATTTGATGTAAACTCAAACAGTATAGAGACCGCACTTGATATCGTTATCACAGAGGAATTGCGTTTACGCTTCTTTTTATGGGACTAATGTTTTTGTTAATTTCTAGTGATGGGGAAAATAATGTTCCGAGTTGAAAGTAATGATACCAGTCTGTCACCGCAGCTGCAACACCCATTGTCCTTGGTTGCAAAGTTTCAATATCAGAAACTAGTAAATATTTGCCCATAGTACAGCCACATTAAAAAAAGTCAGGAAGGGTAATGTCCAGCGAGTGAGATGGTCATGGTGTTGGACTATATCTTCCAGTTCTGGAAAGGTTCCCTTCAAGAAATGATAAAACACACTGAGCTTTCTCCTTCATAGATACCATTTTGATACTGCTGATGCATAGTTACCTTTCTTTCTTCGTAAATCCATAACGCTCATGTCTCTTAACATCAGGACACACATACATACTTTTATGATAACTTTAAGTTCTCTTTCATGTGTAGCTTTTAATGAAAGCACAAACAACAGCACAAGAGTCTACTGTCCGAGACACGTTTGTCTCTAATCAAAGAAGAAATTTATAATTAAACATCTCTAGGATGTGCAGGAAATAAGATGATAAGAAAAGAAAAAGACATGAGAAGTATTACGTGTCGGCTGACTTCAAGTTTGTAGTTCCTCTAATCTATGATTGAGTAACTTGTCTCTCCTGGTACTGGGAACCTGTTATAGAAAATAACAGTGAGATGTGAGATTACATTGTTTAATGTTGATTAAACAATACAAATCATTGATCTCTTAGCTTTTGAATATGTGTTATCTAAAATAAAATGGATATTAACGAAAAAAACTGATGATATAGAGGAAACAGTATTATCTATATTTTAACATTACTGGTGGTTCTACAGTTGGAAAGATACAAAAAGTCATATAGATGGTAGTACTGGTGTACTAGTAAAAGAATCTTCTAAGTTAGTAATACTATTCTGCTGAAGATTCTGCATAAATTATAAATATTACATGTTGTTTACTTACAACAAGTGAAACTATCACTGTTGATACTACTTAATATTGTTTTCAAGAGATAAGAATGGGTAGCTACTTTCTGTGATACATGATCACTGCTGGTCAGTGTATAGTACGTGAAGGTAATTATTGGGTTTTGTTTTGTAGTTACTTTCCAGTCAATTGTATGTTCCTCACGGAAATTTGACTGAATAACAGGTCTCCTGTAGGCCTGTATGTTACGTTCTATAAGTGTAAAAATAATATCATATAGGTAGCCCAGTTATGCCGTAGAGACATCAAGGAGAATATGGTATTAGTGTTTACATTTCCTTGATCAGGCTACACACGACAGAGTGATGTTGTGAGCATTGTGTCTGTCCACATTTATTTCAACAATTCTATAAAGAGTCAGGGACCCATTTCTACACCTGACTTACTTTGTTACCTCCGTCTGGATTTGGACATCAAACGTTGGGACAGTTTTATTAATTAACGAACACACAGTTGTAAGGTTTCCCTTTATATCTGAATCATACAAAGACATTTAGGAGAAACAGATAAGAAAGGAAGAGAACATGTAAATTTACACCACTGATGTAAAACATATAAAAGTGGAAAGAAAGTAACAGAAAACAGGAGAACTTCGTTGTGTCTTGTAAGAAGCTGTGTCTGAGAATGCGTGTAGTGAAGTATTGTGAATGTTTCAGTTAAGACTTGTGAGGTGTGATGACAAATCTTACAGGTTGGTGATAAAGAAGTGGCAGGTAAAGGGAAATAGAAAGATACAATGACGGTGAAGACGAGAAAAGTGTGGATGAAACAGATGAATGTGGTTCGGTTAGAGAGTTGTAATATTTAGCAATGAAGGTTCTGGAACATCAGCGTCAGATGAGGAAAGAGAAGATGAGAGCTTAGTATGGAGGGACATGACTGTGAAACTTTATCATAGTTTACTGTAGTGGCTTTTATGTGTCTGTGTGTCTGTAGGTTTTATTTACTTATATTCAAGCAGTATTCGTGTGTCACAAAAGTTTAAATGTGGCAGATAAAGGGGATGGAGACTGCAGTAAAACTGGTTTAAATAATCAAGATAGATAGAAGTGTATGGTGTAGTTTTACAAAGTGGCAGAGGGAGTGAGTAAAGTGATAAAAAACGAACAGAAAGTATGAGAATGTATAATTGAAAAACATACAACATCCGATATTTCGGCGTGAGCCTTTTTCGAGGATTACATGCACAAACAAGACAAAATCAAATAACTAAACGAAGAATGTATCTTAATATGGCCTCCTCCAGAAGTAGGAAACAGGGAAATGCGTGTCCAGTGGAACATGGATAGGGACCACGCGGGCCACACAGAGGATAAGCCGATAGAGCCAATCGTAAAGAAGAGGTGGAGAGATAGGAGGAAAACAGGTGATAGAAAGAGGAAGGCGATAGAAACATGATAGCCGCTAGAGAAGAAGGTGTCGGGGGGGGGGGGGAAGGAGGAAGTGAAAGCGGAGAGATAATGAATGAAGAACATAAACACCTGCAGAGAGAAAATGTGAAACTGGTGAATAGGACAATACCCTATAAACACCAGTATTTTGCCAGAGAAGAAAAGAGGGTAGCGGTAGGGAGGGTAGCTAGGAGAAAAAAAGTAGAGTAAAAAAAGGGCGAGGGTGGAAAACAAAAGAAATTACAGAAAGCTGAAGACATTGTTAATTCCAGCTGGGTGGAGATAGCCAGCCTGGGAAATAAGGCGATGTTCTAGGACCCTCCGAGATCGTACATCAGCAGAACAAGAACGGATCGCACTAACAGAAATGTCCTGTTTACCCCTGTGGTTGCTAAGGCAAAAATGTTTAGCCACAGGTGTCCAGGCCCTATTAGAAATATCATGAAGATGTTGGCGAAATCGATCTACTAAGCGTAAACCGGTCTTCCCTATGTACTTCATGCCACAACGTTTGCACATAATAGCATAAATAACATTGGGTGAAGTGCAGGTAAAACCCTCCTGAACTGGTAACGTGGACCTAGGGAAGGAGATCTGGCTAGCTTCGACAACAAACGGACAAGTGTTGCATCTAAATAGCTTGTAGTCGCCTTAAGACAGATGACATTTTTTATGGTACCAAACGTTGCGGACGCCTTAGATGCAAAACTAACCCGTTTGTTGTCGAGGCTAGCCAGATCTCCTTCCCTAAGTCCACGTTATCTGACAGACTTTTATCGACTGCAAATTCATTAGTATTCAGGGTGATTTAAGGCTAATTTTATTTCACTCAAAAAATGTCCTAATACCCATTTCTTTAATTGTCACGAGTACTCTTTACGGGAGGTTTGATAAAGAAGGGGTGGGGAAAGGGAAATAGAAAGATACAATGACGGTGAAGACGAGAAAAGTGTGGGTTAAAGAGATGAAAGTGGTTCTGTTAGAGGGTTGTAATATTTAGCAATGAAGGTTCTAGAACATCAACGTCATATGAGGAAAGAGAAGATGACAGATTAGTAGAGAGGGGCATGACTGTGGAACTTTATCATAGTTTTACTACTGTGACATGTGTGAGTGTGTGTGTCTGTGTGTCTGTAGGTTTTATTTACTTATATTCAAGCAGTATTCGTGTGTCACAAAAGTTTAAATGTGGCAGATAAAGGGGATGGAGACTGCAGTAAAACTGGTTTAAATAATCAAGATAGATAGAAGTGTATGGCGTAGTTTTACAAAGTGGCAGAGGGAGTGAGTAAAGTGATAAAAAACGAATAGAAAGTATGAGAATGTATAATTGAAAAACATACAACATCCGATATTTCGGCGTGAGCCTTTTTCGAGGATTACATGCACAAACAAGACAAAATCAAATAACTAAACGAAGAATGTATCTTAATATGGCCTCCTCCAGAAGTAGGAAACAGGGAAATGCGTGTCCAGTGGAACATGGATAGGGACCACGCGGGCCACACAGAGGATAAGCCGATAGAGCCAATCGTAAAGAAGAGGTGGAGAGATAGGAGGAAAACAGGTGATAGAAAGAGGAAGGCGATAGAAACATGATAGCCGCTAGAGAAGAAGGTGTCGGGGGGGGGGGGGAAGGAGGAAGTGAAAGCGGAGAGATAATGAATGAAGAACATAAACACCTGCAGAGAGAAAATGTGAAACTGGTGAATAGGACAATACCCTATAAACACCAGTATTTTGCCAGAGAAGAAAAGAGGGTAGCGGTAGGGAGGGTAGCTAGGAGAAAAAAAGTAGAGTAAAAAAAGGGCGAGGGTGGAAAACAAAAGAAATTACAGAAAGCTGAAGACATTGTTAATTCCAGCTGGGTGGAGATAGCCAGCCTGGGAAATAAGGCGATGTTCTAGGACCCTCCGAGATCGTACATCAGCAGAACAAGAACGGATCGCACTAACAGAAATGTCCTGTTTACCCCTGTGGTTGCTAAGGCAAAAATGTTTAGCCACAGGTGTCCAGGCCCTATTAGAAATATCATGAAGATGTTGGCGAAATCGATCTACTAAGCGTAAACCGGTCTTCCCTATGTACTTCATGCCACAACGTTTGCACATAATAGCATAAATAACATTGGGTGAAGTGCAGGTAAAACCCTCCTGAACTGGTAACGTGGACCTAGGGAAGGAGATCTGGCTAGCTTCGACAACAAACGGACAAGTGTTGCATCTAAATAGCTTGTAGTCGCCTTAAGACAGATGACATTTTTTATGGTACCAAACGTTGCGGACGCCTTAGATGCAAAACTAACCCGTTTGTTGTCGAGGCTAGCCAGATCTCCTTCCCTAAGTCCACGTTATCTGACAGACTTTTATCGACTGCAAATTCATTAGTATTCAGGGTGATTTAAGGCTAATTTTATTTCACTCAAAAAATGTCCTAATACCCATTTCTTTAATTGTCACGAGTACTCTTTACGGGAGGTTTCATAGAGACATGAAGACATAGAGACATAGAGACATGGAGACATGGAGACACGGAGACATAGAGACATGGAGACATAGAGACACGGAGACATAGAGACACGGAGACATAGAGACATAGAGACATGGAGACACGGAGACATAGAGACATGGAGACACGGAGACAATGAGACATAGAGACATAGAGACACGGAGGCATAGAGACATAGAGACATGGAGACATAGAGACATGGAGACACGGAGACATAGAGACATAGAAACATAGAGACATAGAGATATGGAGACACGGAGACATAGAGACATGGAGACACGGATACATAGAGACATAGAGACATGGAGACATAGAGACACGGAGACATAGAGACATGGAGACATAGAGACATGGAGACACGGAGACATAGAGACATAGAGACATAGAGATATGGAAACATAGAGACACGGAGACATAGAGACATAGACATAGAGACATAGACATAGAGACATGGAGACATAGAGACATAGAGACACGGAGATATAGAGACGTAGAAACAAAGAGACATAGAGACATAGAGACACGGAGACATAGAGACATGGAGACACGGAGACATAGAGACAGAGAAATGCGTGTCCAGTGGAACATGCATAGGGATCACGCGGGCCACACAGAGGATAAGACGATAGAGACAATCGTAAAGAAGAGGTGGAGAGAGAGGAGGAAAACAGGTGATAGAAAGGGGAAGGCGATAGAAACATGATAGTTGCTAGAGGAGAAGGTGTCGGGGGGGGGGAGGAAGGGGAAGCGAAGAGATAATGAATGAAGAACATAAACACATGCAGGGAGAAAATGTGAAACTGGTGAATAGGACAAAACCCTATAAATACCAGTATTTTGCCAGAGAAGAAAAGAGGGTGGCGGTAAGGAGGGTAGCTAAGAGAAAAAAAGTAGAGTAAAAAAAGGGGGAGGGTGGAAAACTAAAGAAGTTACACAAAGCTGAAGACGGAGATAGCCAGCCTGGAAAATAAGGCGCTTTTCTAGGACCCTCCAAGATCGTACATCAGCAGAACAAGAGCGGGTTGCACTAACAGAAATGTCGTGTTTACCCCTGCCGTTGCTAAGGCAAAATGTTTAGCCACAAGTGCCCAGGCCCTATTAGAAATATCATGAAGATGTTGGCGAAATCGATCTACTAAGCGTAAACCGGCCTTCCCTATGTACTTCATGCCACAACGTTTGCACATAATAGCATAAATAACATTGGGTGAAGTGCAGATAAAACCCTCCTGAACTGGTAACGTGGACTTAGGGAAGGAGATCTAGCTAACTTCGACAACAAACGGACAAGTGTTGCATCTAAATAGCTTGTAGTCGCCTTAAGACAGATGACATTTTTTATGGTACCAGACGTTGCGGACGCCTTAGATGCAAAACTTGTCCGTTTGTTGTCGAGGCCAACCAAATCTCCTTCCCTAAGTCCACGTTATCCGAGCAGACTTTTATCGACTGCAAATTCATTAGTATTCAGGGTGATTTAAGGCTAATTTTATTTCACTCAAAAAATTTCATAATACGCATTTGTTTAATCGTCACGAGTACTCTTTACGGGAGGTTTCATAGAGACATGGAGACACGGAGACATAGAGACATAGAGACATGGAGACACGGAGACATAGAGACATAGAGACAGTCAGAAGAAGAAATGTTTGCAAACAATACGCAGACGTGGAAGACAGTCAAGAAGACCAACAAAAAAAAAAAAAGAAGGACAGACAAAAGTGGATATCTCTTGGAACTCACAACCCCTTGTGGTTGGGCATTGAAGTGACAGAAGAGAGAAAGTGGGAGGGAGAGAGAGAGAGAGAGAGAGAGAGAGAGAGAGAGAGAGACAGAGACAGAGAGAAAGAGAGAGAGAGAGAGGCAGAGCGACAGACAGAGTATTTATGATGGCTGTGTGATAAGAAAAAGCAACTAGCTACTGGATGCCTCAATATTCAAGGGATTGTTATTAGAGGCATCAGATAAAAATTTGTGCAGATAAAAAAAGAAACAAAACTGATTTATTCTGTTTTAGCCTTGAGTAATTATTATGGCATCCCATATTTCTGTTAATTGTGTAAACTGAACTAAGTAATGAAGTATATAAATATCCACAATATACACACATATATCCTACAGTGAAGCTGTCAAGTGTTGTAGAGTTATCTAAAATGTTTTCAATGATCATTCTGGTGCGGGCAACATTACAACTTCCCTAGTTCTATTTATTTGTTGAGAGATAGACCACGCTTGTTGAAAACACGATATTTATTACTGTTTACACACATACATGCAGGTTGTAGGAGACAATGATACTACCTGGGACCTCTGCGCATGAAATGATAGGGCACTAGGGTAGATGTTCCAGGCGCCCCTGGTGGAACTACCACATAGAAATCATTTTCACGTACTATAGATACGTACTGGCTGCGAATCTGAAACACAAAATCATTTTGTCATCAATACAAAAGAAATCTTCCACACATTTTACACGTTTTCTTTAACAATAACGATAACAGTCCGACTAAGGACATAATTCTAGAGGAAATCAAATAAAAGTCCGATAATAACTAGAAATGCTTCGAAAAGAAGACAAAACGTTAGAAAAAGGCTCAAGTGTAAGAGAAAGAGAAGAGAGAATGAGGAAGATAATAGTATATATGACACATGGAATGACATAGAGACATGGAGACACGGAGACATAGAGACATAGAGACATGGAAACATAGAGACATGGAGACATAGAGACATAGACATAGAGACATGGAGACATAGAGACATGGAGACACGGAGACATAGAGACATAGAGACATGGAGACACGGATACATAGAGAAATAGAGACATAGAGACACGGAGACATAGAGACATAGAGACATGGAGACACGGAGACATAGAGACATAGAAACATAGAGACATGGAGACACGGAGACATAGGGACATAGAGACATAGAGACATAGAGACATGGAGACATAGAGATATAGAAACATGGAGACATAGAGACATAGAAACATACAGACATAGAGACAGTCAGAAGAAGAAATGTTTGCAAACAATACACGGACGTGGAAGACAGTCAAGAAGACCAAAAAAAAAAAGGGGCACAGAAGTGGAAATCTCCTGGTACTCACAACCCCATGTGATTGGGCAATGAAGTGACAGAAGAGAGAAAGTGAGCGAGAGAGATAGAGGCAGAGACAGAGACAGAGAGAAAGAGAGAGAGAGGCAGAGAGACAGACAGAGTATTTATGATGGCTGTGTGATACGAAAAAGCAACTAGCTACGGGATGCCTCAATATTCAAGTGATATTTATTAGGGGCATCAGATAAAAATATGTGCAGATAAGAAAGAAACAAAACTGATTTATTCTCTTTTAGCCTTGAGTAATTGTTATGGCATCCCATATTTCTGATAATTGTGTAAACTGAACTAAGTAGTGAAGTTTATAAATATCCACAATATACACACATATATCCTACAGTGAAGCTGTCAAGTATTGTAGAGTTATCTAAAATGTTTTCAATGATCCTTCTGGTGCGGGCAACATTACATCTTCCCTATTTCTATTTATTTGTTGAGAGATAGACCACTTTGTGGGAAATAACGATATTTATTACTATTTACACACATACACGCAGGTTGTAGGAGACAATGATACTACCTGGAACCTCTACGCACTAAATGATAAGGCACTAGGGTAGATGTTTCAGGCGCCCCTGGTGGAACTACCACATAGACATTTTTGTCTCGTACTATAATCACTTCTTGGCTGCGAATCTGAAACACAATATCATTTTCTCATCAATCTTCCACACATTTTACACGTTTTCTTTAACAATAACGATAAAATTCCATCTAAGGACATAATTCTAGAGCAAATCAAATAAAAGTCCAATAATAACTAGAACTGCTTCGAAAAGAAGACAAACGTTAGAAAAAGGCTCAAGTGTAAGAGAAAGACAAGAGAGAATGAGTAAGATAATAGTATTTATGACACATGGAATGATGTGAAAACCATTTTAAGAAACACAGCGAAAGAATGTCTTGGAGCAAAAGCTACAAATGACAGAAAGAACTGTTTCAACAAAGCCTGCCAGGAGGCCGTCACACAGAAAAGAACAGCAAGACAGATATGGCTGAATGACAGGAAAAAACAAAACAAATGAGAAGAATTACCATACAAACAGTTTAAAGAAAGTTATTTGTCATAAAAAACGACAATATTTGAAAGACATGGTGAGCGAGATGTAGACATGCCATCAAAGTAGGAAAATCAGGGAATTCTATAAAGAACTGCGAACAGTACAGCAAGGATACAAACAACCTTTATAGAGTTTGAAAGATTCTAACGGGAACATGATAAATAATGAAGATAAAATCTGTATCAGATATGACAAATATTTTGGAAAGTTGCTAAGCTGTGAAGTACCTATAAGTGCACTACCATGGCAAGAAATACAGGCTTGTGACTCTGATGTAGAGGAACCTGACTTAGACGATGTCATCGACAGTATCTTGCTTACGAGAGACAATAAGAGGGCAAGATGGAATTGCTGCAGAATTAAGAATAAAGTCTTAGTCTGCATGAAAAAGTTATGTCCACTGATACAACAAATATGGAGAGAAGAAAACGTTCATAGAGAATGGAGAGAATCATTACTGAGTCCAATATTCAAGAAATTGGATACTAGCAAAGGTAAACATTACAGGGAAATATCATTTCATCTATATACTATATATTACACTATTAAATAGATTAAGACCATGCAGGGAGGACTTAATGGGAGATTATCATGCACATTTCAAGAAAAAAAGAGCATATATTGTGCCACTTTGAAGAGGAAAAGATGTACAAAAATCTTCAGAGACTTTAAATTCAAAAAGCTTATTACTGCATACATAGAAGCAAATTATGGAAAATTATATCGAGATAACGAAATAAATATATATATAGACAGAACGATCAGGATTATATAACTGTTATAGATATTAACATTAGGAAGACAGAAAAGTACACATATCTAGTCACAACTTTCAACAGAAGCAACATCGTAAGCGAGGAAATTAAAAGAACAGTATAGACAATGGACAAAATATACTTCGAATTTAACACTGGTTAAAAGTTAGAATTGTCTCAAATCACCATGATAACAAAATGGACACCTATAATAAGACCAGCTGTGTAGAAAAATTACAAACCTGAATTTAAAAATATGAAGATGAACAACACTTGCAGATCTTTAAGAACAAGGTCCTGAGAAAAATCTTTGGCTCATAAAATATATCTAGAGTTGGGAATGGAGGGCTAGAAAGAGCACTGAACTTAGCAGCTCATTTAACATGACAGAATTATAAAAGTCTTTAAACTGAATATATTACGTTGGTTGGGTCATGTAGAGTTAGTGAAAGATTAACGGAAATGATTTGTGTAGAAGAGATGAAGGAAAAAAGACCGAGAGGTAGACCAACACAAAGCTGGAGAGAGAATACAGAAGAGGATATACAGAAAATGCTGTCATCATCTGGAAAAAGAACATTCGGAAGTGGGAGAAATGGAGCGAACTTTATCTGTAGAAGAATACGACTTCTCTTTACTAACAGAAAATGAAACCTTAATGCTTGTCATTACATTCTGTCTCTGGCGAGAAACACAAGAAAGTGTATGGTGTTTACAAGATGGCGGAGAGGCAAAACTGTGATGTAATAGAAAAACAAAGGAGAAAAAAATAAATTTAAAACCATAATCAATAATTATAGATCAATTCCACAGCAGAAACTATACAAGTATTATCTTACGCTGAAATCTATATTTTAATGAAATGATCACTCAGACTGTGACCTTTCCCTTGTTCTACATAAGCTTTCTCTGAGGTGTCTGATAAGATACAAAGTGACAAAAAAAACCTTAGTGAAAGGAAGATTTAGACCTAGGACAAAACCTTTTGTCTCTGCCCTATGACCTATAGCCGTCTATCTAGCAATTACATTCGTTTATCTTACGCTCGTTACACCCAGATTATCTACCAGCTCCACTTTTAAGCCAAGAGGAAGAAGGCAGTCTTGATGTATAACGAAACGGTACTATGTGGACCTTGTCAGAATAATCATTAATTCAACAAGGTAAGAACCTATGATGGACCTTGTCTGCCTTCATTAATTCAACAAGATAAGGACCTATGATAGACTTTGTCTGTCTTCATAAATTCAACAAGATAAGGACCTAGCATGGACTTTGCTTGCCTTGATGGGCTGACGCTTGCACAGTGAAACAACTTTACCATCATGATAAAAGGCCAGTATTAGATATTTCTATGTCTATTGTTTAGTTGCAACAAAACCCTCTGTATTTTCTTTCTTTTAAATTATTTTCAGTTGCCTTCAAATAATAAACAAAACTTTAGCAGGAATATTGATTATAGTTATTCTCTGTCATTGTCTGTTTTTTTCTGCTTTTTTTATCTTTCGGTTTGTACAACTTAACCTTACTACCTTCCTTCTGGTACAGCTGTATCATACATTTTATATGCCTTTGTTCTATACCACTATTTTGTATTAAAGTCATCTGAAAATCTCTGTGTTGAGATCTGATATAGCTTATTTGTGAATGAAAATTATCAAATTATTGATATAATTAAACAAGCATTCAGTGCAATTATCACAGCGAAAAATCTTTAAATGGCAATCACTTGAAGGAAACAAACATTTAGTAAAAAAACTTGTTTCCTCCCTTCATCTCGTTCAGCTGCATATTGTAAAGTTAACTCTTTTACTCCCGGAATAATTCGCTTGCAGTTAAAATAAAATACATTTTTTCACACAAATTTGGTAAAAAAAAAAACTGAAAGGAAGTTACTGAATAATTTGAAAATATGATTTGTGTTAGAAATGTGAAACTGTAAACTTTATTTAGACTTTTCCTAAATACTAATTTGAGCATTAATTCAGTAGATGGAAGAAAATGTACAAATTCTGTCAGTTTTAACGCAGAGTTAATTCAGAGACAGCGGCAAAGTAGCTACAAGACAACACAGTATTAGACATGTGTAAATGCTTACTTCATCGTTAGAATCGAAGCAGTTTTGCCACACCCCAACGAGGAGGTTGTCATCAATGGTTTGAAAGCGCGCTACACAATTGTCAATTCGCTGCAGACCTTCAAGCTGTAAATTGGAAACATCGTCAACAGTGATGCTTCCAGGAGGTTTTCTGAAGCGAAAAAACGTGGACAATAAAAAATGTTAGCATTCATATAATGTGATAATTATACTTCGGGTCAAATGATATGTCCGTCCTTGTCTACATTTAGATTCTACAATGGAGATAAAAGACTGCGGTAAAACTGGTTCAAGTAATATCTCCTTTACTCGCTCCTTCTATCTTCTTTTTTATTTCGTTCTTTTTATTTAAACCGAACTATGCATCCCTGTTTAGCTTTATTACATGGAGGATCTATCACTCTGTTGTACCCGTGTGGTCGTCTGCAGCAATGAAGCATACGCTACTAGAATTGATGCATGTTCTACAGGTTGAGAACCACTGAAGACTTAATTGTTTAGTGTCTATTTAACTTCAGTTATGAACTTTATCTTGCGTTCTAGCTAACCACAACAATGAACGTCACATCCCAGGCGCTCGGACACTAAAACAATGACAACAACTAAGACGCCACGGGCAGACTCTCTGACAAGACTGTTGACGATCTGCTGGGTCAACAGACACGGAATGTAATCTACAGAAATTTATTGATGGAGGGTGACTGTAAAGAGGATGAGGGAATTTACTGCCAAAGAAACATACAAGAGAACTTCCCGGGCACGAAGTCAGTGCCATGGGGAAGTGAGTCTGACAACAGATCATTTATGAACTGTCACAACCATGAGTGTTACAAAAAAAAAAAAACTACTACTTACAATATTACAGAACTTCCAAGAGACGTGCACAATAATAACACATTTTCCAAAAGATCAAATCACTACATCACACTGTCAGTGCTAACAAGGACAATGCTACAAAACTGCCGACATTTTACACTAAGCAAACGTTTGCCCTAAAAAGGTCAAATATTACTGTAACTGAACTAAGGCATGACAGAAACTCACTGACAACTTCTACTCAAAAATTACTTCTTGATCTAATCTCATTATATATGATAATATATATATATATATATATATATATATATATATATATATATAATTTTTATACAACTCACTTTTTCTATCCTTTCTTCTATAAAAATATATCCATAAAGACAAACATTTTTTTCCGTAATTTACATGCTAGACATTGTTTATAAGACCCTCCTTAAACAAACAATTTCCTCAGATCTAATACTCTGTTACTAAATTTACTTTGTTGTGTCAACATCAGACATTCCAAAGTTGACACTTGAAACTTGTCCCTAACCTAACATCACGTTCCCCGTGCAACTTTACATTTACCAGTCAAGATTCCCCGAGCTGAGACCAACTTTTTTTCCCGTGCAAGGTGAGGTGAGTAATTCTCAAAATAAATTAATAAATAAAATAAATAAATATTGCAACAAGGGACTCAATCATAACATCTTCACTTTTAAAGTTTATTACTTATTTTACACTAAAATAATTTCAATCTTTATTGATCTCGACAACATACTATTACACAGTTCGATTTCATTTGTCCCTTCATTTGAGTTATTGATATATGACATCTTCTTTGTTTAATAAGTTGTCTCCAGTTTAGAGATTTGCCTCCAGTGCTGAAGGTTGTGGTTTCGAGTTCAACCAGAAGCAATACAATTTGTCTGGTTAATTAGACTAAGCCAGAAGCAATAAGATTCCACTGGTATGTAGAAGTATATTAGACTAAGCCAGAAGCAATAATAGTCCACTGGTATGTAGCAGTATATTAGACTAAGCCAGAAGCAATACGATTCCACTGGTATGTAGCAGTATATTAGACTAAGCCAGAAGCAATAAGATTCCATTGGTATGTAGCAGTATATTAGACTAAGCCAGAAGCAATACGATTCCACTGGTATGTAGCAGAATATTAGACTAAGCCAGAAGCAATAAGATTCCACTGGTATGTAGCAGTATATTAAACTAAGCCAGAAGCAATAAGATTCCACTGGTATGTAGCAGTATATTAAACTAAGCCAGAAGCAATAAGATCCCACTGGTATGTAGTAGTATATTAGACTAAGCCAGAAGCAATAAGATTCCACTGTTGTGTAGTAGTATATTAGACTAAGCCAGAAGCAATAAGATTCCACTGGTATGTAGCAGTATATTAGACTAAGAATAGACTGAATAGGAAAAACCTATCCTCTGGTTGCAGCTCTTCTAGAAAAAAGCACCGCGCAACACTTGAACTAGCAGACGAGAAGGACAAGCAGACAACAATGACGGTTATAACTTAGGATTTAGTAAGAGGTGAAGTCCTTTTTTTTTAGTTAGGAAGTTGTGGCTTAGTGTAGGGACTTTGTTGTGTGTTAGTAGTCGTCAGTAAGTAGTTTGTATTATAGGAAAGTAAGTCTAGATTGTGGTACTATTCCCGTGGCCTCGAAGTCTTTTGATGTTAGTAGACGCGGGAATCATATTTGTT
>CM019701.1:21834386-21919386 GCA_009760885.1 Achatina immaculata
CACCTTGTTTTTTTATGATTAACATTCAGCAATAATTAACTCAAATTGCCCAGTAAACTACCAAGAGACAAAAACTAATCAGTAACCGGTGCAGATCTGGATGAAAGCAAGAATTGAAATCCAAGAATGAACCAGATCTAATACCCCAGCTACAAAGACATCAGCAAACCTTCCTCTTTCGCCCATCCTCTTAGCTCACTGCAGCTCAACTGTTCCACCTCTATCAATTCAAAATGCCTCATACAGACAAATGTCCGTGCAGCAGAGGAGTTTGCCAGGGAGTAGAAAAACTGAAGATATTGTGAACCAGGGAGTAGAACAATTGAAGATATTGTGAACCAGGGAATAGAACAACTGAAGATATTGTGAACCAGGGAGTAGAACAACTGAAGATATTGTGAACCAGGGAGTAGAACAACTGAAGATATTGTGAACCAGGGAATAGAACAACTGAAGATATTGTGAATCAGAGAGTAGAACAACTGAAGATATTGTGAACCAGGGAGTAGAACAACTGAAGATATTGTGAACCAGGGAGTAGAACAACTGAAGATATTGCGAGTCAAGGAGTAGAACAACTAAAAATATTGCGAGACAGGGAGTAAAACAACTGAAAATATTGTGAACCAGGAAGTAGAACAACTGAAGATATTGTGAACCAGGGAGTAGAACAACTGAAGCGAGTCAAGGAGTAGAACAACTAAAAATATTGCGAGCCAGGGAGTAGAACAAGTGAAGATATTGTGAGTCAAGGAGTAGAACAACTAAAAGGTTTGCGAGCCAGGGAGTAGAAAAACTGAAAATATTGCGAGTCAAGGAGTAGAACAACTGAAAATATTGCGAGCCAGGAAGTAGAAAAACTGAAGATATTGGAAGTGACCTGTAGACCTTCATTAAAGACACAGTTAAAATGTTTCATAATGGTCACCGCAGTGTCTCCACTGTGCCATAGTTCTTCATCAGAAGATGATCTCAGCACATAATCGCCAGCATTAAAGAGAATGTATATCCTGCCGAGGGAGACGGAACTCTGTCGTCTCCGCTCAGAGAAGCCGCGTCGCTGTCGTAAAACTGAATATTTATCCAATAAAAACATTATTTCTATGCCTAAAGACTACTAAACTCTGAAGGCCGCCACATCATCAAAATAAATGTTCCACAAACAATTTGTCATGAACTTGGACAGACAACACAACATGGTCAATGCCACGCCAGCCACGCCTTTAACCACATGAACAGCACACTAGAAAATTCACTTTCAACAATTTCGGGACTTTCTCACAGGACACAAAAGTTATCTAAAAATGAAAGAGGACTTTCATCACAGCTGACAAGAGATTTCTAGCCATGGAAGTAGACTATCATAACAAGAGACAAGAGGTATTTAAACATCATCAGGGACTATCATCACAGCAGAAGGAGTTATCTAAACGTGAAGGGTAACTCTCAACACAGCATACAAGAGTTATCTAATCATGAAAGATAATTCTCGACACAGCACGCAAGAGTTATCTAAACATGAAAGAAGACTATCATCATAGCAGAAAGAGTTATCTAAACGTGAAAGGTAACTCTCAACACAGCACACAAGAATTATCTAAACTTGAAAGGTAACAATCAACACAGCACACAAGAGTTATCTAAACTTGAAAGGTAACAATCAACACAGCACACAAGAGTTATCTAAACATGAAAAGTAACTCTCAACACACAAAACAAGAGTTATATAAACATGAAAGGTAACTCTCAACACACAAAGCAAGAGTTATCTAAACATGAAAGGTAACTCTCAACACAGTACACAAGAGTTATCTAAACATGAAAGGTAACTCTCAACACAGCATACAATGTTTATCTTATAAAAATCACCTTGTTTTTTTTTATGATTAACATTCAACAATGATTATCTCAAATTACCAAGTAAACTACCAAGAGACAAAAACTGTAATCCCTTCCCAGAGCAGATGTGGATGAAAGCACACAAAGAATAACTTAAGAAAGCATACTGAACAACTTTAGAAAGCACATAAAAAGCAATCAGCTGTCTTCTTCTGTCTCCACAAAAATGATCCACTCACTTCACAAACGAACATTAAATCTGATTTGTGACAAACACCCAGTACAGACTGTAGATCAGCACAAACAACTCAAAATTCTACCCATCAAATATAGAGTCATCTTTAACTATGTTAAGTTTGTTCATGGAATTCTGTCGCACAATGCTCCACCTTACTTGTGGTCACTGTTTACGTAACGTAAAACACTTAACATAGCCAGCATGTTAAAAAAACTGTCTTCTTCCTAAACTCAGGTTTGATCTGTACAAGAAAAGCCTTGCATACTCTGCAGTACAGCTCTGGAACACCCTCCCCTACCATTTAAAATCCACTAGTAATACTTCATCCTTTAACTCAAACCTGTTTCATTACTTGCTTGTAATTATATGCCTCCAAAGAATAACCAGCACTCTCTCAACCCATAACTCACAAGCCATCAAATACTGAAATGACTTAGTTCGAAAAGTAACTTGTTAGATATTGTTAGAAATTATTTCAATGTTTGTTAAAAGACATATGTTAGAAGATATGTACTGACAATGTATTTTGATTATGTATATGTCTGTGTGTGCACATTTAAGTGTATATGAGTGCTATTTTATTAGGTTAATTACTTCTTCTCTTTTTTAATGTAATAGTTTAATCTTACACTCTTTTGATATGTTTTTTTTTCCTAATGTAATTTGTATACTTGTATTAAATTGAGTGTGTGGGAAGAATGAAAGATGAAGGGCAGAATGTAAGACGACCCTGCATGCCCAATTATTTACCCTTTAAAATAAAGATTATTCATTCATTCATTCATTCATTCCATGGAACTGTGACTGATGTTTTTTTCTTGCATCTGATGCAGTGAAGATGTTGAGGACAACATTGTCAGATTGGGGCTGATTTATGGTGGAGTTTTTTTTTTTTTGTGCAGTTCCCAAGTAGAGCAAAAACTGTAGGGAGTTTGGTGTGTGTAACACTTCTTTAACAGACTCCACCACCATGGTGACTGTGCTGATCCCCATAGTGTTAGCCAAACTAGGCTTGTTACCAACAGGGAGGTGGGACAGGGTCTTGGCTGGCTATGATTCACCAACCCTCATGTCAGTTGTGGGTCATTCAACTGTCAAATAACTCACATCAGCTCTCAACAGTAAGAAGCAACAATGAAACTAACATTTGTACGTATCTCATATTTAATCATCACTGATGCACACTTAACAGAAAACATTATAGTCACATTTATAAAAGATTCAAAATAGTTGTAATTAAACTGTCATAAAATACATATTGTCACATTTTAAAAAAAACATTTTCAGTCTTCTGAGAACTTTTTTTTTTTTTTTGACAACAGAAAATAAATCTTATGTTAGTAATATTTTGTGGAGTCTGAATGAAAAAAAAAAAAAACTAACTCAAAATAAATGAGCTCTTTATGAACAGCCAACATCAGCACTGGATCAGCAGCCACAGACACAATGTAACAGAAGCATATCATGAAATTAGATTGCACTTTTCACAGCAAATTGAGGGCTCTAGAAACTTTATCTTTAATTGTAGCCTACTATAGAATGACATCCACAACTCATTTATTTTTAAATCAAACCTGGCTGCAATATTTTATCAGGTAATGATGTGATGCATATTTTAGCATTCATGGCTTTTTTGACATTACAAATACCCAACTCTGGAACAAACAATACAACTGTGATATTTAATTTTTTTTTAAATGTTAATGGCTCATGGCTGTCAAAGAATTAACCCAGAAAGCTAAAAAATAGTTGACTGTGCCACCAGTTCGAACAATAAACTTGATTCTATAGGGCAAAAGAAAATTGGGCAAATACTGGATAACATGGAGACAGACTGTCAGGATTTCAGAAGTGTCAGATTATTCATTACACTGAACTCACTTAAGCCTAAGATGGCTTTGCCAGGCAATGGACCTAGCATTGAGGGAGGAAAAAAAAACACATGAAGATTACTGTTTTATGAATTTTATATCATTAGATGAATGTTGTACGCACAAAACAGGCAGAGGTTCTTACTGAGTTCAGTCTAAGTGGTAGGCAATCTGCCACTGGACTCCAGGCTGTGAGAAAGACAAGACTGGAAAAAGAACTAAAGGTGTAGAACTGATTCTGACCATATCAAAGAAAACTATCCTGAGATTGCAAGGAGAGTTCTATGCAACACCTGGCAGAGTATTTTAGTCTTTGATTTCACCTTCATCAGATTATTCTGCAGTCCCATATTCATGTGACTATTCTCCTTTTATTAACTCATGGGAGTGGTGATTGCCATCGGGCATACCTACCTTCACAATATCACCTAAATCCTACCAAATATTTGAAAAAACAATGTAATCTGTATGTGTGTATGTTTCACATACACTCTCATCAAAATTGTATCTCATTACAACTTCATATGTTTAGTTCAAGTACCTTTTTAACATGTTATCATGCATGTATAATTATGTACAACTCCATTTAAAGGACATGTTAAAATTTTGTTAGAAATAAAGATTTAAAAAAAAAAAACAGAGTTTCTTACATCTTACATAACTTCCCGAGCCGTTAAAAGTCACAGAGGGCTTGCATGGGAGTTTGCCAAGTTTTCCTGTTTTCGGTGAACTTTTCAACCTAATCAAGGGATCTTATGGCTACTAAATTGGCCTCTTGTAACATCTTGCTTAGAGTTTCATGTGGTCAACCTCTTTTTCTTCAGCCTGCTGTGTTCCACTTGATAGCTTGTTTTAGAATTCTGTTTCTTCTCATCATGTGACCTACATAGGTCCATCTCCTTTTCCTGATCACCCATGAGACAGGTTGTTGTTTGCTCATCTGCTTTATCTGTGTGTTGTTCTTGAATTCGTTCCACTTTATACTGAGTATATGCAGAGTTTAGAGGAATGAAATTTATATGACAGGTTTAGAGACAATAAATTTATATAGGTAGATATTCCTATATCCTCTAATTTTTTCCACAAAGCCAGATTATAATACTCACTCACCATAGATCAAAACATGTTTTTGATGCATCTTCTGTGATCTGCCACACTGATTTAGTTCTTAGCATAGTTTGTTATAATATTTACTTTTCAGTCTTTGAAACACATTTTATCTGGCTGTAATGAATTCTGAGAGGAAGATTATGTCTGCAGATAGCTTCATTGGAAGTTGCAAGTCCCAAAATGTATTTGGTTATCTGTAGTTTTTCCTGACTGAAAATTAAAAAATTATATATATATATATATATATATCTTGACTTACAGATATTCAGTATGAGGGCAAAAAATGAGAAGCAACACAAAAGCATTTTACACATATTGAATATGAAATGCCAAAATATGCACTAACAAAATTATCTTATATCTTATATCCATCCCGTGCCGTTAAACGTCACACAGGGCTCGCAAGGTAGTTTACCAATTTTTCCTTTCTTTGGCGAGTCTTTCAACCTCATCAACAAAATTGTCATCATGTACAATTCTATGTATGAAATATTTTGTCTGAAACTACAGCACTTTAAACAGAATTAAGCAGCTCTGAGAATACTGAAACTAGCAGTCCACTCATCAGAAACCTGTTATAGTGTTAGCAGTTCCTTATACAAACTATACATTTCTTTTTGGTTCTGATACTCCAGACTCCATTGTTATATTTGCTGACAGGACCGAAGATTTTTCCTAAGATTCTGCTCTCAAAACACTCGAGCTATTTTTCACCTTCCTTTGTTGTCCTCCACATTCCTAAGATATAGAGAGCTGCTGGTCTCATCTCCTCACTCTCTCTCTCCTCATATACCCTGCAAATATTTTGTTCTAAATCTGAGTCATTTAACTGTGGTTCAGTCACTGGTTGCTGTCTGTTCTCTAGGATTTTGCATAACATTTTTCCAGTATGGCTTTGTAGGAGATGCCTCTATATTGGTTGTAGTCCCTTTTACTGCCTTTTTATCTTCCATATTGAAATATGTACAGCATTTCTCCAGTCCTATGGTGTTTCTTGTTTTTTTCCATACTAAGTTACAGAGTCTGTGAAGCCAAGCTATTCCAACCTATTTTGCACATGTGATATTCCATCACATCCTGAGACTGGTCATTGGAGCCTTTCTGATGGCTTGTCTGATTTCAGTGTGTAGTATGTCTGGTTCCAGCTCTATGAGGCCAACTGTGTTGTTATGATGTGTTTGGCATGCCTCAGATGGTATATTGAGTAACCTGTCAAGTACCAGCTCCATCTCTGTAGTATCCTCTTTGTTTCACATACTGGATCTCTGTTTCACATACTGGATCTCTGTTTCACATACTGGATCTCTGTTTCACATACTGGATCTCTGTTTCACATACTGGATGACCATTAACATCATTCACAGTCTGTTGGGCTGAAGTGCTCTGTTCATTTTTTCACTGCACTGATCTTTTATACAAGATTTTTGTAGCATATTTGTGCCATCATTTTACCTTTGCTTATTTTATTACCCATTTAGAGCATCTTCTTGCAATTTGATATTTACTGTAGTCTTGCTCCTGATTACTCCTCGTCCATTCATTTTATTTATATATATATATATATATATATATATACAGAATAGGCCACGCAAAGACTGCATTTCAGAGAATGAGAAACATATTAGCTAACACATCTTTATCAATGAATGTTAGAAATTCATTCATTCATTTGCATGTCCCTTGCGGAACTTTGCCTCCCAAACAGCACTCCTGTAGGCCTCTCGGTTGTGAGCAAGATGGCCTGCTGCTGTTGCATCAATTTCCAGATCGTCAACGATGTCTTGCAGCCATCTTCGTTTTGGTCTTCCTCTTTTTCTTTTTCCCATTATGTATCCTTCCAATATGGTCTTCTCTAAATTGTCATGATGTTTAATGTGTCCAAAATATTTAAGTTTTCTCTCTTTAATCCTCTTTACTAGCCAGCCTTCTTCAATATTAAGCTCTTGTAGTATAGATATATTTGTTCTTTTTTGTGTCCACGATATTTGGAGAACTCTTCTGTAGCATTTACATTCAAAGGCATTTATGTGTTTCTCAGCTGTTAGAAAACGAGTCCTAAAATGCTATATTGAACCTATCTTGTTATATGAAAGTGAATCATGGACAATAGGCAGATCTGCACAAAAATCATTGGAAGCAGCAGAAATGTGGTTTATTAGAAGAATGTTGCAAATTCCATGGACAGCAAAAATAACTAATGAAGAATGTATGAGAAGAGCTGGAGAGACAAAAAAACCTTGTCAAAAAGATAAGAGAGAAACAATGTACTTTCATAGGACATGCAATGAGAAGAGGGGGCATTGAAAATATTATAACAGGAAAAATAGAAGGAAGAAGATCAAGAGGAAGACCAAGAGAAATGATACTGGACAGTCTGACGGGATGATGTGAGAGGAGATCACCAACTGAACTGATGGCCTGCATGAAGGATCGGGTACTCTGGAGAAGCATAATAGCCAACGCCAGTCGGCATGGCACATGATGATGATGATGATGATATATTTTATTTTACAGCCTCTTTTACCTCATCATTCCACCATGTTGTTATTTTAATTTGTCTACATTTTTTCATAGTGCTACATGTTTCCTTTGCTGCTTGTGACATGCTGATTTTTAACAGAGCCTATTACTTTTTCACTTTTTAAAAATGTTGTTTCTGTTGGTAAGTTTCTGAACAATTCTCTTATTTTCTTCTCCTACTCTTCTTTCACATTCTCTTCCTTGAGTTGCTTAGTTTTATGTTTCATTTGTCCCTTCTTGTAAGTTGTGTTATGGCTTTTCCTGTAAGCTCTGATGACCTCTACTACTACTTTATGTTCCATACTTGAACTTAGCCTGGCTACTACTTTATGTTCCATACTTGAACTCAGGCTGGCTACTGCTTTATGTTCCATACTTGAACTCAGGCTAGATACTACTTTATGTTCCATACTTGAACTCAGGCTGGCTACTGCTTTATGTTCCATACTTGAACTCAGGCTAGATACTACTTTATGTTCCATACTTGAACTCAGGCTAGATACTACTTTATGTTCCATACTTGAACTCAGGCTGGCTACTGCTTTATGTTCCATACTTGAACTCAGGCTAGATACTACTTTATGTTCAATACTTGAACTCAGGCTAGATACTACTTTATGTTCCATACTTGAACTCAGGCTGTCTACTGCTTTATGTTCCATACTTGAACTCAGGCTAGATACTACTTTATGTTCCATACTTGAACTCAGGCTAGATACTACTTTATGTTCCATACTTGAACTCAGGCTGGCTACTGCTTTATGTTCCATACTTGAACTCAGGCTAGATACTACTTTATGTTCAATACTTGAACTCAGGCTAGATACTACTTTATGTTCCATACTTGAACTCAGGCTGTCTACTGCTTTATGTTCCATACTTTCTCAGGCTTGCTACTGCTTTATGTTCCATACTTGAACTCAGGCTAGATACTACTTTATGTTCAATACTTGAACTCAAACTTGAAATCATGCTGGCTACTGTGCTTTATGTTCCATACTTGAACTTAGGCTGTCTACTGCTTTGTGTTCCATACTTAGGCTGTTTACTGCTTTATGTTCCATACTTGAACTCAGGCTTGCTATTGCTTTATGTTCTGTACTTGAAATCATGCTGGCTACTGCTTTATGTTCCATACTTCAACTTAGGCTGTCTACTGCTTTGTGTTCTATACTTAGGCTGTTTACTGCTTTATGTTCCATACTTCAACTTAGGCTGTCTACTGCTTTGTGTTCCATACTTCAACTTAGGCTGTTTACTGCTTTATGTTCCATACTTCAACTTAGGCTGTTTACTGCTTTATATTCCATACTTTAACTTAGGCTAGCTACTGCTTTATGTTCCATACTTGAACTCAGGCTGTCTACCGCTTTATGTTTCATACTTGAACTCAGGCTGTCTACTGCTTTATGTTTCATACTTGAACTCAGGCTGTCTACTGCTTTATGTTTCATACTTGAACTCAGGCTAGCTACTGCTTTATGTTTCATACTTGATCTCAGGCTGTCTACTGCTTTATTTTTCATACTTGAACTGAGGCTGGCTACTGCTCTTGCATCTATGACTGATCTTTTTTTGTTGTTCCTTGCTAGCATGAAATAAGTTTGGCTCCTGCATGTCAAATATTTCCATCTGTACCAGGTATATATTTGGGACTCTCTGTGCTTAAAGAATGTATCTGTGATTAAAAAAAAAAAAAGATCATGCTGGCTGCACAGTTCTACTTGAGAAGAGTCTGGTGTCATTTCCATTTCTAACACTGGTCTTATAGTGGTTTTAAATATCATAATTAATTCATTTTTGGATTTTAAAAAGTGCAGTAGGACATAATAGTTTTTACTTTCTCAGGGAGGTGCTAGCGTTATCTAGGCATGTAGCCATGGTCTTAACCTGGCAACTGATGTGCTACATTCAATCTTTACTTGCTTTCTCTTCCTCTTCTTTTTAGGTAAAACTGTATGCTAATTTTAGTGATTATATGGCAGCTTTGGTGATATCATTGAGGAACTTTATGTTTCATAAACCTGGCATTTCTGTTCAAGAACAAACAAACAAAAAATAAAAGATAGGTTGAGGTCACTTTCACTTTGGAAGGATAATTTGTTACTTTTCTTCACTGCATCCATCAGAGGGTAGAGAATGATGACAGCAGTTTTGTGTTATTTACGATTTATTTATGAACTTCAATAAAACACCAGCTTTACCAAAAAGCCACAAAGTGGCCAAGCAAAAAAAGTTAATACTAGAAATCAATGGAAACAACATACAAAAAGAAGATAATCCAATGTACTTGGGAGTAACAATCGACAGACAACTCTTGTTCAAAAGGCACATCCAAAAATTAAAGAAAAAGCCAGTAATAGGTTAAAACTTTTAAAAAGACTTCATGAGGAGCAGACAAAATCATACTAAAACAGCTCTATGTGGGCTATGTGTGGTCAGTAATGGAATACAGTTAGACACCACAAGTAACATGTAAAAAACAACTAAAAAAATTAAGATAAAACATGAGAGAGACAAAATAGTAAGTAAATGGCTGTTATTCAAACAATGGACTGCAGTGTCAAGCAATAAGGAAGCTAATTACCAATTTTTTTCTCTAAAAAAAAGAATTGAAAAGGAAATTAATGGTAAAGATGGGGAATTTCACTAATGGCAGCTTTCCTGAGAGAGAAATGCAATGAGGAAACTAGAGCCACTTCACCAGGATGAAGGCAAAGACTGGGAGTAGTGTACTACATATTTATCTGTCTTCTCTCTGAAAATAAAGTGTCTATTCTCATGAAACTACTTAGTTAATTGTATGTTTTACTCATGAAACATATCTTTTGCTGGTATATTTTCAGAGTCCTCTTAATTCAGCAAAGTAGCAGAAAGAGCATCAAGAAAAACTTTGTTATAATGGCTGTAGTAAAACTAGCACCAGAGAGAAAATGTTTACAGGGGCACATGGTTCAGTTTTATAAGTACATGAAAAGAAGAAATTCAGGGGAGACTACAGTAGGAGACAAAATGGAAGTCATAAACCAAACAGTAGTAAAAAGCAGCAACCCAATATTTTAGCAAAACACCTTTGTCAAGCACAACAACAAATAAATACATATAAAAAGCACACATTTGGCACAGATCCACCCAGTGTGAATGTGAAGACCACATAACTGCACTTTCCAAATCTATTTATATTTTTAAAAAAACGCTAACTTCTCTCAAGTAGAACTCATGTCTCCTCAGGTTTTGAAAGCTTTCAGTTCATTTCTAATAAAAAAAAAAAAGAAGTCAGTTTATGGTGAAATGACTCCAAGTCCTTCTAAATGCTACAGGCACCCAAATACATTCATGCTCATGCTCTCTCTCTCTCTTTTTCTCTCTCTTTCTGTCTCACATAAGCAGTAAAATATTTTTAAAAAAACATTACAAAGGCCTTAAATCAAAACACAAAGTTGATTATATTTCCACTTTCTTTAAATAACATGACAAATTAGTTTAGCACACAGGCCACTGCTGGTATCTTGTCTTTCTGCTTCTATAGATTTGATATGAGAGGAACTTGGATATAAACTCTGTGATAAATGAAAAGAAATGTAGCTCACAACTTAAGTCTGCACTAAATGTAAAAAAATCTGTGGCAGTCATGGTGATAAGACAAAATTCTTCACTTTGTAATGACATTACCCACAGTAATCTGCCCTGGAGGAGACATGGAGGCATACAGCAGATAGAATGCTGGCAAACAAAGCCCTGACATGGAGGCATACAGCAGACAGAATGCTGGCAAACAAAGCCCTGACATGGAGGCATACAGCAGACAGAATGCTGGCAAACAAAGCCCTGACATGGAGGCATACAGCAGACAGAATGCTGGCAAACAAAGCCCTGACATGGAGGCATACAGCAGACAGAATGCTGGCAAACAAAGCCCTGACATGGAAGCATACAGCAGACAGAATGCTGGCAAACAAAGCCCTGACATGGAGGCATACAGCAGACAGAATGCTGGCAAACAAAGCCCTGACATGGAGGCATACAGCAGACAGAATGCTGGCAAACAAAGCCCAGACATGGAAGCATACAGCAGACAGAATGCTGGCAAACAAAGCCCTGACATGGAAGCATACAGCAGACAGAATGCTGGCAAACAATGCCATGATATGGAAGATGGCCGAGAAGATAGTGAAGGATCTACTAAAATATTAATCTTTTGCTACCAGCAGCCCCATGTGTTTTTGGCACTGAGGGGACAAGAGAGAAGAGAATCTGACCTGGGTTTTCATATTTTAGAAAGATTTGTGGATTTCTTAGAAGAAATCTGTGTCAAGAAAGTGTAGAATTTTGGCAAATTGGTCAACTTTTCATGCGATGAGTTTGGTTAGATTGTCTACATGATGATGCCAGTTGAGGTGGTGGTCATTTGTGAGATCCAGAGATTTATGTTCTCTATCTTTGAAGCTCCAGCATGGAGCTGTAGTGTTATTGCTGGTGAATTTTTTTCACCTCTGTCTCGTTGTAACAAGCGTGAATTTTGTTTTGCTGGTGTTTTGAACATTCTGTTGTTGTTGCTCCAATTAATAAGACTGTTTATTTCAAATTGAAGAGTTGACTCAAGATAATACAGTCACTGTCACTAGTGTACACTGTGCAGTCATTAGCAAAAAATCAAAAGACCAATTTTTTTAGATGAAGTGGAAGATCATAGATGTAGATGGTAAAAAGCAGAGGACCAAGAATAGACCCTTGCAGAACACCATTATCAACCTCAGATAAATCTGACTTGGAGTTTTTGAGACAAACTACCTGCTGTCTGTTGGAAAGAAAAGATGTAGTGAATTTTGATAAATTCAAGTGTAATTTATAAGTCTCAACCTTTCTAACTAGGATTACATGATCAATCATGTCAAGTGCTTTTTTAAAGTCAACAAAGACAGCACCACATTATTTATTATCATTTATGTTAGATAACCAACATTCTATCATTTTTGTGAGAGCTGTGTGTCTAGGCCTAAAACCTGATTGACAGTCAACAATCAAATCATTTTCTTGCATGTGTTATAATGTTGTTTTTGTATGTGTTTTTCTAGGTGTTTTGACAAAGTTGATAGAATGGAAATTGGTCTATAGCTTGATGGATTTTTCTCTGAACAGATTTGAAAAGGGATATATTTTTGCAATTTTAAAAGCCTGAAGAAGATGACAGTGTGCAAGGCACTGATTGTAAATGTATGTTAAGATACCACAGAAAAGTCTTGGATATCAAGGTATCGCAGACGGCAGGGATTCGAACGCATGATATAGCAACCAGAATCAAATGGAAGCCTCAAAATTTATTAGTCAGATAGTCTCTTGAAAATTGCGGTCACTGCATATATACATTTTCTGTCATATTTCCTTGTGTGATAAGACCATCATATGACCAAGGCTCCAGATGTGAAACCATTTTCAAGCCAGAGAAGATTCCTGAAGTGTAACTGATTCCAATGCTAGACCTCAGCATTAATTGACCACGACAGACTTGCATAGTGAAAATTACACCTTCAACATTTGTGTATTCCATGCCACAGGAAGAAAAGTGGATGTTCAGTTGGGTGCCAAATTAAAAGCGTGGGTCTTGATCTGTAAAGGGGGTATAGTTGCAACATTGAAATAACAAAGTATTTCCATGATAAAAGTATATGTGTTGTGCATCAAAATAGCTGTAAATATCAGAATGAAGAGTTTTTTTAGGAAAAAAAAGTAGTGTGATGATTTTAGCTGATAATTGTGTCCAACTTACTATCAGGTAGGTCTAGATCTACCATCGGCAATGTCTAGATTGACCTGTAGCTTCATCCGATCTCGTCGTGTAATAGTATATAGCAAATTCAGTACAATAATGTCTGAAATAACCTTCTAACTACTTCTTCAGTCTGTTTTATAGGTCAGAATCTACTTGAGGCACATTAACGAACAGTGGTCTGGTTGTAGGGCTTGTCTGTATGCCTCAGAAATGACACAAAATATTGAAATTTTTCCAAAGAGAGACCTATTTTCACTCAGTTGTTAGGCACGCTTCGGACGGAACTATAAAAGGTCACGGGGCATGCACAAATAAAACGTGTACAATTAAAAAATTACACCGTCTTTTTAGACATGAAACAAATGTTAAAATTTTACCAAATGGCACTTAACAGACAGATCGGAAATTGTAAAATTTTGCCAATCAGCACGGAAAGAGTTCAAATCCACTTATTAGTCAGTGACGAAAAAACAAAAATTATCCCTCCAATTTCAGTATGTTTTCAGAAATTAAAAAAAAAAAACAACTGCAAATGGATGCATCAGCAGCAAGGCATCTTGCTTACAACCGAGAGGCCTACATGAGAGCTGTTAGGGAGGCAAAGTTCAGTAAGGAACATGCAAATTACTGACTGACTTGTCTTTTCTTCTTCATCAGTTAATTAGTTAGTTTGTCGATGGATCATCATCATTGCGCATCGAACGATTAATCCATAAGTGCTCCGATCAGTATTTTCACCAATGTGTGACGGCTGACGATACCAGCTCTGTGTTGATTAACCAGACTTCACTGTAGCGCTCTTGTCTGGCCACTCCAAGTTCGACTTTATGTTCCAACAGTCTGTTCATTGCTGCAGGTTCAGAACTGTTCATTGAATCGGAGACTCGACTAACTTCTCTGGATGCGTTCAGTATATCAGCCTGGTCCATTGCCTGTCCACCTTCCACTGTAACCATGCCAGCAAGTCTGTCCGTTAGTTCATTACCTCTCACCCCCTGCATGACATCGCATAAAAATGAAACAGATTTATGTCAACCGTGATCTTCTCAGTGACTCCAACCAGTGCTTTCGCACCCAACCTGACTCAATCTTCCTGAGCTTATTCACTGAGTCAGTGAGAATACATGCCTGGGTGATGGTCCATGTCTCCAGCCATGCCATTGCCTTGGTTACTGCTATGACCTTTTTTTCCTCTTATACCTTTCAGTGTTAACAGAATAAAAAGACGTTTTGGCAGGGCTCGACGATTTGTTTCATATAATAAGATCTTTAGGATTTCCGTAATGTCCTCCCCCTACCTCATGTGTGAGCGCGTCTTCCTGTGTTCTCTACAGTTCCTTGTGTGTAATACTTTCTGTGGTACACTGCCAGGTGGTAGTCGTGTAACGTGGCCAAACCACGTGACCTGGTGTTTCTGGATGTAACTCTACTCCAACCCTTGCCCTGATGGTGTCCTTTCTGATTTAGTCTCTTCTCGTCGCATGTAGTATTCTTCTCAAACTTCTCATTTCTGCGTTGATGATTTTCTTTGTGTTTTCTGCTGTTGGTGGTTGTTAGTATCAATGTTTGACGTTGATGGCATTATGAATATATTATTATCATGTATCTTTCACAACATTATATTACCTACTTCTCTGTTTAGTCTTTGTTTTTTCTTTGTTTTAGTCTTTATTTTTTCTTTGTTTTTTCCTCTTATCCCTAAACAGCAGTTAGAACAAGGTGGCTGTTAAAGTATAAATTATAATCATTTAATCGGGAACATGATTACGTGTAAGGAAATAAAGTGATATGTAAAATACAAATTAAAAGCAGGTATGAGTTGCTCACAACCGAGAGGCCTACAGGAGTGCTGTTAGGGAGGCAAAGTTCCGCAAGGGACATGCAAATGAACGAATAAATGAATGAATGAATGAATGAATGAACGAATGAGTAAAGAGATGTGAAAAGTTTAAAGCAAAATGGCAACAAGGGATCCAGAATCCTAGCAAATAAAGGACAAGATGAGAAATTAGGAACTATGTTTGCGAACTGCTTTATGCAAATAATGTCGGCATCACTACAAGTCTTTAGAGGTATATGATGGAAACAGAAGCTTGAATGAAGTAAAAAAAAATATTAATGAGCTAACAGAAACGAAAGTTGTAGACCCATCCTCGATTAAATAAACAAGCAATGGGAAGTAGGTGTCTCATTAATGAGGTTTTTACACGAAAACTCACAGACCGCCTTGCAGGGGACTCGAACAAACATAATGAAAAAAATGTAATTTAGTGGATCTCATTACATGGCAGCTGTAGTTCCATTGGCTGTTAATTTCTGAGATGATCCAATGAAAATGCGTGTAGCGTTTACTACGTTGACATCAAATATTTGTTCTGTTTTCATTCACTGATCTTCGTACGTTATAAAAATCGATGTAATAGTTTATATAAAAGATTCGATAATTTGTCAGAAAGATATTTCAAAGATATTTTCCTCAGTTGCCGCTATTTTTAGAAATAAGTGTTCATGCCATTTATTCTATGATTGCTTTCTTTGATGAAAAATAACTTAATACACACAAAATGATGGACAAAAACCATCTGTCATCAACTCCCGATTTAATTCTTTGATGTAAAAATGACTTCTGGTTGTATTACCTCTTAAACTATCTGTGACACACGAACATTTTTTGTAACACAACATCGATGCCACGATGGTTTATCCAGGGTCAAGGAGATGCCTATTTTAAACTTTTCGGGAATTTAAAATTATGAACTTTTATCAACAGAACAAAACCACGTGACTGTAACTGCATCTTTTTAAACTATTATAAGCCATTTATGTTCATGGTAAGATAGATTTTTTTGTACAAAAGACGAAGTTATACAATTTTATAGTATGTTCTTTCATATGTATCTTCTCTTCTGTGTCTTACAAATATATAGGGTAATGTTTCTCAATGGAAAAACTGTAAATGTACTCTTTTCAGTTAGATTTGTGTTTGCTAACTTAAATAAAACCATATTAATCTGTTTGTTGTTTTCACTATTGATTGTTTCATCTTTGTAGTATTTCCGAGCCCAAATCTTTTTCCTTTCCGTGTTTTTGAGTAACTTGACTTGTTCTTTTCTGAGTGTATGGTATATTTTGTAAAGAAATGCACTAACATCACTTTTTTATTTGTTGGTTTCGATAGGTTGGAATCAAATCCATGGTAATGGTTTAAAATTAGAGGAGATAAAACAAAAACTGTCAAACGAATGCGTAAAATTAGTCACATTTGGAAGAAATATACATTTTCAGCTTTTTGTTCAGATTTGAATTACATTTGATTGAACGGTTCTGAAAAATTTAGCTTTTTTGTACTTGTATTTAAGTTTCAGTGCATCCGTTTACTTTCAGGGGATATTTCGTGTAAGTTGTTGTCATGGTAACAGATTATTATAGATTATTATATATTATACATTATGTTGGGAAAAAGAAAAAGAGGAAGACCAAGACGAAGATGGCTGCAAGACATCGTTGACGATCTGGAAATGGATGCAACAGCAGCAGGCCATCTTGCTCACAACCGAGAGGCCTACAGGAGTGCTGTTTGGGAGGCAAAGTTCCGCAAGGGACATGCAAATGAATGAATGTTGATAGTTTTGGTAAGTTTTAAAGAAGAAAAAAAACACTGAAAGACGGAAAATCGACCAGAGCTGAACCCAAAGTAAAAATATAACGGACCTTGCATCGGATGCTGTGTATATCTAGCAGGTAACTTCAAGCTTTGTTCAGTGTATATCTAGCAGGTAACTTCAAGCTTTGTTCAGTGTATATCTAGCAAGTAACTTCAAGCTTTGTTCAGAGTGCACTCCGTGCAGCTGTTATACACTATAGCACAATCTCCGCCTTCATACACTACAGCAACTCTACTTTCATACACTATAGCATCTCTACCTTCATACACTATAGCATCTATACCTTTATACACTGTAGCATCTCTACCTTCATACACTATAGCATCTATACCTTTATACACTATAGCATCTCTACCTTCATACACTATAGCATCTATATCTTTATACACTATAGCATCTATACCTTTATACACTATAGCATCTCTACCTTCATACACTATAGCATCTATACCTTTATACACTGTAGCATCTCTACCTTCATACACTATAGCATCTCTACCTTCATACACTATAGCATCTCTACCTTCATACACTATAGCATCTCTACCTTTATACACTGTAGCATCTCTACCTTCATACACTATAGCATCTCTACCTTCATACACTATATCATCTCTACCTTCATACACTATATCATCTCTACCTTCATACACTATAGCATCTGTACCTTCATACACTATAGCACTTCTACCTTCATACACTATATCATCTCTACCTTCATACACTATAGCATCTGTACCTTCATACATTGTAGCATCTCTACCTTCATACACTATAGCATCTATACCTTTATACACTGTAGCATCTCTACCTTCATACATTATAGCATCTCTAGCTTCATACACTATAGCATCTATACCTTTATACACTGTAGCATCTCTACCTTCATACACTATAGCACTTCTACCTTCATACACTATAGCATTTCTACCTTCATACACTATATCATCTCTACCTTCATACACTATAGCATCTGTACCTTCATACACTGTAGCATCTATACCTTTATACACTGTAGCATCTCTACCTTCATACACTATAGCATCTCTACCTTCATACACTATAGCATCTCTACCTTCATACACTATAGCATCTCTACCTTTATACACTGTAGCATCTCTACCTTCATACACTATAGCATCTCTACCTTCATACACTATATCATCTCTACCTTATAAAAATCGATGTAATAGTTTATATAAAAGATTCGATAATTTGTCAGAAAGATATTTCAAAGATATTTTCCTCAGTTGCCGCTATTTTTAGAAATAAGTGTTCATGCCATTTATTCTATGATTGCTTTCTTTGATGAAAAATAACTTAATACACACAAAATGATGGACAAAAACCATCTGTCATCAACTCCCGATTTAATTCTTTGATGTAAAAATGACTTCTGGTTGTATTACCTCTTAAACTATCTGTGACACACGAACATTTTTTGTAACACAACATCGATGCCACGATGGTTTATCCAGGGTCAAGGAGATGCCTATTTTAAACTTTTCGGGAATTTAAAATTATGAACTTTTATCAACAGAACAAAACCACGTGACTGTAACTGCATCTTTTTAAACTATTATAAGCCATTTATGTTCATGGTAAGATAGATTTTTTTGTACAAAAGACGAAGTTATACAATTTTATAGTATGTTCTTTCATATGTATCTTCTCTTCTGTGTCTTACAAATATATAGGGTAATGTTTCTCAATGGAAAAACTGTAAATGTACTCTTTTCAGTTAGATTTGTGTTTGCTAACTTAAATAAAACTATATTAATCTGTTTGTTGTTTTCACTATTGATTATTTCATCTTTGTAGTATTTCCGAGCCCAAATCTTTTTTCCTTTCCGTGTTTTTGAGTAACTTGACTTGTTCTTTTCTGAGTGTATGGTATATTTTGTAAAGAAATGCACTAACATCACTTTTTTATTTGTTGGTTTCGATAGGTTGGAATCAAATCCATGGTAATGGTTTAAAATTAGAGGAGATAAAACAAAAACTGTCAAACGAATGCGTAAAATTAGTCACATTTGGAAAAAATATACATTTTCAGCTTTTTGTTCAGATTTGAATTATATTTGATTGAACGGTTCTGAAAATTTTAGCTTTTTTGTACCTGTATTTAAGTTTCAGTGCATCCGTTTACTTTCAGGGGATATTTCGTGTAAGTTGTTGTCATGGTAACAGATTATTATAGATTATTATATATTATACATTATGCTGGGAAAAAGAAAAAGAGGAAGACCAAGACGAAGATGGCTGCAAGACATCTTTGACGATCTGGAAATGGATGCAACAGCAGCAGGCCATCTTGCTCACAACCGAGAGGCCTACAGGAGTGCTGTTTGGGAGGAAAAGTTCCGCAAGGGACATGAAAATGAATGAATGTTGATAGTTTTGGTAAGTTTTAAAGAAGAAAAAAAAAACATTGAAAGACGGAAAATCGACCAGAGCTGAGCCCAAAGTAAAAATATAACGGACCTTGCATCGGATGCTGTGTATATCTAGCAGGTAACTTCAAGCTTTGTTCAGTGTATATCTAGCAAGTAACTTCAAGGTTTGTTCAGTGTATATCTAGCAAGTAACTTCAAGCTTTGTTCAGTGTATATCTAGCAAGTAACTTCAAGCTTTGTTCAGTGTATATCTAGCAAGTAACTTCAAGCTTTGTTCAGTGTATATCTAGCAAGTAACTTCAAGCTTTGTTCAGTGTATATCTAGCAAGTAACTTCAAGCTTTGTTCAGAGTGCACTCCGTGCAGCTGTTATACACTATAGCACAATCTCCGCCTTCATACACTATAGCATCTCTACTTTCATACACTACAGCATCTCTACCTTCATACACTATAGCATCTATACCTTTATACACTATAGCATCTATACCTTTATACACTACAGCATCTCTACCTTCATACACTACAGCATCTATACTTTTATACACTACAGCATCTCTACCTTCATACACTACAGCATCTATACCTTCATACACTATAGCATCTATACCTTTATACACTATAGCATCTATACCTTTATACACTATAGCATCTATACCTTTATACACTACAGCATCTATACCTTTATACACTACAGCATCTATACCTTCATACACTATAGCATCTCTACCTTCATACACTATAGCATCTCTACCTTTATACACTGTAGCATCTCTACCTTCATACACTATAGCATCTCTACCTTCATACACTATAGCATTTCTACCTTCATACACTATATCATCTCTACCTTCATACACTATAGCATCTGTACCTTCATACACTATAGCATTTCTACCTTCATACACTATATCATCTCTACCTTCATACACTGTAGCATCTCTACCTTCATACACTATAGCATCTATACCTTTATACACTGTAGCATCTCTACCTTCATACATTATAGCATCTCTAGCTTCATACACTATAGCATCTATACCTTTATACACTGTAGCATCTCTACCTTCATACACTATAGCATCTCTACCTTCATACACTATAGCATCTCTACCTTTATACACTGTAGCATCTCTACCTTCATACACTATAGCATCTCTACCTTCATACACTATAGCATTTCTACCTTCATACACTATATCATCTCTACCTTCATACACTATAGCATCTGTACCTTCATACACTATAGCATTTCTACCTTCATACACTATATCATCTCTACCTTCATACACTGTAGCATCTCTACCTTCATACACTATAGCATCTATACCTTTATACACTGTAGCATCTCTACCTTCATACATTATAGCATCTCTAGCTTCATACACTATAGCATCTATACCTTTATACACTGTAGCATCTCTACCTTCATACACTATAGCATCTCTACCTTTATACACTATAGCATCTCTACCTTTATACACTGTAGCATCTCTACCTTCATACACTATAGCATCTGTACCTTCATACACTATAGCATCTCTACCTTCATACACTATATCATCTCTACCTTCATACACTATAGCATCTCTACCTTCATACACTGTAGCATCTCTATCTTCATACACTGTAGCATCTCTACCTTCATACACTATAGCATTTCTACCTTCATACACTATATCATCTCTACCTTCATACACAATAGCATCTCTACTTTCATACACTATACCATCTCTACTTTCATACACTATAACCATCTCTACTTTCATACACTATACCATCTCTACTTTCATACACTATATCATCTCTACTTTCATACACTATAGCATCTATACTTTCGTACACTATATCATCCCTACCTTCATACACTATATCATCTGTACCTTCATACACTATATCATCTCTACCTTCATACACTATATCATCTCTACCTTCATACACTACATCATCTCTACCTTGAAGCACTATATCATCCCTACCTTCATACACTATATCATCTCTACCTTCATACACTATATCATCTCTACCTTCATACACTACATCATCTCTACCTTGAAGCACTATAGCATCTCTACTTTCATACACTATATCATCTCTACTTTCATACACTATATCATCTCTACTTTCATACACTATATCATCTCTACTTTCATACACTATATCATCTCTACTTTCATACACTATATCATCTCTACTTTCATACACTATATCATCTCTACTTTCATACACTATATCATCTCTACTTTCATACACTATATCATCTCTACTTTCATACACTATATCATCTCTACTTTCATACACTATATCATCTCTACTTTCATACACTATATCATCTCTACTTTCATACACTATATCATATCTACCTTCATACATTATAGTATCTCTACCGCCATACACTGTTAAAACTATAATTTTAACTTCATTCACACGCAGTTATTCATGCAGGAGTCAAATGCAACGAGATAGCGGACAAACTGGCAGGCACTGCATCAATTCAGGGTACCCTAAATATGGACAAGGAGGAGATTGCAAGAGCCGTCTTGGATAGGCTGCGTGTGGAGGACGATATCAGGTTGAATGACGACCATCATAGGTGGAGGATGATGGGATTGGGGGAGTAGAGGAGAAGCGGTTTTCAGAAAGAAGTGTTTTAGGGCGTGTTACACACAACCAGAGCGTGTGGCTGGCTCCATCAGCGGACGAAGACACTTCAGTGGGTGTTGGAACGGAAGTCGGAGCACATATGGAAATGCTTGAAGTGCAGAGATGCCAGTCTCTGGTTAAAGATTACAGATTGCAGTTGCTCTTGTTAACTTCGACATCTTTTGCAGCTCTGTCAGAACTTAGTCATAGAGAGGTCCAGCGCTGTCTTTATGATGAGGCAACTTAATAAATCTTTCAATGAGCCGACTGCATTGATTCCAAGGGAAATAATTGTCTTCAGTGCTACAAACAATTACAATACAGCTCTGTCGTAATATACATACTTCCTCAATAACTGATGAAAATGATAGTGCTTTCGGAGGCAATTCCAATTTTGACTAATTTTTATTCAAAATTTTATAGAACAATACAATTAATTTTATGACGATTAAACTTATAGAGTGTTTTTTTTAATGAAACTATTAGGTTTTGTGTCAAAGAAAACGTTTTAGGCTAAGTGGTTTTGTGTCAAAGAAAACGTTTTAGGCTATGTGGTTTTGTGTCAAAGAAAACGTTTTAGGCTATGTGGTTTTGTGTCAAAGAAAACGTTTTAGGCTATGTGGTTTTGTGTCAAAGAAAACGTTTTAGGCTATGTGGTTTTGTGTCAAAGAAAACGTTTTAGGCTATGTTCAGTTAAATTGTATCTTGGTTACATTCATTTATATAATACTTTGTTTTCTCTGTTACAGAAAGTTTCAGAATTTCTGTCATTATGTTTGTCGGCTTTTGTTGGTGGGATGAAGCAAGTTAGACGTTGTAATTCTCAGTGCTTTTGTTGGTGGGATGAAGCAAGTTGGATGTTGTAATTCTCAGTGCTTTTGTTGGTGGGATGAAGCAAGCTGGATGTTGTAACTCTCAGTGCTTTTGTTGGTGGGATGAAGCAAGTTAGACGTTGTAATTCTCAGTGCTTTTGTTGGTGGGATGAAGCAAGTTGGATGTTGTAATTCTCAGTGCTTTTGATGGTGGGATGAAGCAAGCTGGATGTTGTAACTCTCAGTGCTTTTGTTGGTGGGATGAAGCAAGTTAGATGTTGTAATTCTCAGTGCTTTTGATGGTGGGATGAAGCAAGTTAGATGTTGTAATTCTCAGTGCTTTTGATGGTGGGATGAAGCAAGTTAGATGTTGTAATTCTCAGTGCTTTTGTTGGTGGGATGAAGCAAGTTAGATTTTGTAACTCTCAGTGCTTTTGTTGGTGGGATGAAGCATGCTGGATGTTGTAATTCTCAGTGCTTTTCTAGCTTATTTGCTGGAGTTCACAACTTCAGTCATTTTGTCCCAGAGTTTCAAGCTCAGGCTGGATGTGCCAGGCCGGAGCCCAAAGTAAGAAGTTAATTTAATCAAAGGCACGTTATTTAGAAAATACCACCGTCTTTGTGCTTGGGATACGTCCATATAAGTGTGTTGATCTCGCCTTCAATGTGTCAGAGTACAATAACACATAACCATTGTCCTGTGTTGACTGACCACCATTTTTCAAGTGCTATAATTTGCTACACGAAGTTTTACTCCTAGCTCTTTCATTCTTGACAAAAGATGTGACCAGACTGACAAGGTCAGTGACAAGAGGCATGTTACCTAATGTTGCTGCTGAGTTTAATCCTCACTCTCTGTTTTAAATCAGAAAAAATTTGACGGACAAGGGCAGGTCAGACCATAAGACGATCCTGTGTAGCAGTCATGATGAATACATGTGGCTACCCCAGCGCGTTCACCAGTCAGTGGAGCTCATATTTCATGTTTACCATCCTCCTGAAATACGTCCTGCAGAGTATCCTCAGAATATTGGGGGTCCTGGCCAACATCATCAACATCCTGGTCTTCATTAAAATTGGTCTTCCAGACAGCGCAACTCTGTCACTCTTTAGCCTGGCAGTGGCGGATCTTGCCTATCTTTTTATATTCCTGACCGCTGTGGTGATTAATGTGCCAGAAAAATACTTCGGGATTCACGCTTACGTCAGTTTGGAGAACGTTAGAGTAGTTGTCATGTTTTATGCATTTTTATTTCTGGACATTTCTACTCTGATAACTGTTTTTCTTGCAGTTCAGAAAGCATGTTGTGTGACCATACCACTAACATTTAACAGTACATTTACACTACGGAATACCAATCGTGTCATTGTATGCATTTATATGGGGGTGTTTCTTTATTATTCTCCACTTCTTATTTTAACAGTTACAGATCTATATCCAGTATACTCCACGCAGTATAACGAAACAATTATCCTAATATCAACTGCCTTTCTGGAAATGAGTAATTTAAACGCAGCGATAAGTAAAACCATTCTACCTACAGTTGCCTCAGCGGCAGTATTGGCTTGTTTAATAATAATGTCAAAGTATTTAATGAAGGCTTCCAAATTTCGCAAGTCTATGGTGTCGTTCGTAGCCCAGCAAGGAAAATCATCTCTAAACACAAACACGAAAACTACTAAAAGGGACATTCGAATGATACAATCAGTTCTTTCGTTGTCCATCTTGTTCGTGGCAGCCAATGTTTCCTTGATGCTAATTTACGGGTCAAGTCTGTCAGCTCCTGGGTTTTCCGGTAGGGGGCACTTAGATAACCTGTCCCGACCCCGGAGTGATATCATTGACATACTTTTTATCCTAAACTCATCCCTAAACATTTTTGTTTACCTAAAGTTCAACTCCAGATACCGACAACAATTCATTGCTATCTTTTCACGGCGCTGAATACCAAGTCGTGGAAGAATACAAAGAAAATAGTTTCCTGCAGTGGTTCTCAAAAATTTGGACAGCCATCCCCTTGTTACCCTCGACATATTTTAGCGCCCCGCAAACTTTTTCTTTCCTTTGGTCAGTTGGTTTCAGTACTACTCCCTTTTTCCTTAGAGCCCAACTGGATCTTTACACCAACCTAGGGGGAGTGGTATAGCCCAGAGTAGAAGTGGCCAGTTTTAGGGGTATGAATTCAGATTTGAATGATATCAGATACTAGTGATCCAGGAATAGAACAGCTGAAGATAAGAACACATGAAGATATTGTGAGCCAGGAGTAGAACATATGAAGATATTGTGAGCCAATAGCAGAGAAACTGAAGATATTGGAAGTAACCTGTAGCCTTCTACTAAATGAAACTTCTCATTAATCACGAAGGAAACATATATATAAAAGGAACAGTTGTTGAAGAAGTAAACTAATTTGCATATCTCGGCAGCTACATAGACCAGGATGGTGACACCAAAATGGAAGTTAGAATTCGAATTGCAAAAGCAGCACTGACCTTCAAGAATCTTGAGAACATATATCATTCAAAAGTTATAAGCACAAAAACCAAGTTAAGATTATTCAATTCAAATGTAATATCCACCCTCATTTATGCATGTGAAAGCTGGAAAACAACTAAAGAAATAGACAAGAAATTAGATTCTTTTGAAAACAAATGCCTAAGGAAAATACTCGGTATAAAGTGGAGCGAATTAAAGAACAACGCAGAGACAAGACAGATGAGCAAACAACAACCTGTCTGATGGGTGATCAGAAAAAAATGGACATATATTGGTCATGTGATGAGAAGAAACAACCAGAGAATCCCCAAAACAAGCTATCAAGTGGAACACTAAAAGCCGAAGAAAAGATGTTGACCACGTGAAACTATAAAGAGGACACTGTTAAGAGAGGCTGGTTTAGTGGGAATAACATCCCTTGATGAGGTTGAAAAGCTCGCCGAAAAAAAAGGAAATCTTGGCAAGCTACCTTGGGAGCCCTTCATAACGTTTAACGGCACGGGAAGGATGTAAGATATAGACCTTCATTAAAGACACAGTTAAAATGTTTCATAATAATCACCGCAATGTCTCCACTGTGCCATAGTTCTTCATCATGAATTTTTAGCACATACTTGGCAGCATGTGAGCCAGGAGTAGAACACTCTCTAACAGCTCTCCTGTAGTCCTCTCGGTTGTAAACAAGATGCCCTGTTGCCGATGCATCCATTTGCAGGTCATCAACGATGTCTTGCAGCCATCTTCGTCTTGGTCTTCCTCTATTTCTTTTTTTACCATTATGTACCCTTCCAAGACGGTCTTCCCAATATTCTCATGATATTTAATGTGTCCAAAATATTTAAGTTTTCTCTGTTTAATCTTCTTTACTAACCAGCTTTCTTCGATGTTAAGTTCTTGCAATATGGATATATTTATTCCTTTTTTATGTCCATGATATTTGAAGATCTCTTCTGTAGCATTTACATTCAAAGGCATTTATTTGTTTCTCAGCTGTTTTGTTAAGTGTCCAAGTCTCACAGGCATATGTTGCGATGGGAAAGATGCATGCCCTTAAAAATCTTATTTTTGTAGTTCTGTCTGTTCTTCTCCACTATTTCTTTAATTGTTTTACTTTTTCAAGAGCGATCCTTTTAATATCCCTCATTGTATCTCCATTATTAGTTAGTAATGATCCAAGATATTAAAAACTCCCCAGCTCTTTCAAATTTTCCTCATTGATACATATTTCAGCTGCCTCCAGTTGTTATGACATCTTAATATTCTTTGTCTGCATCTTCTCTAACATTCCTCATTATATTTTCAGTACACAAGTTAAATAAGTAAGGTGACAATATGCACCACTGACGGACCCCATGTTTTATGTCAAACCAAGTTGTTGTTTCACCATTCATTCTTACTGCTGCTTGTTGGTCTAGATACAGCAGTGATGTTAACTGTATCAAATGTGTTGGAAATTCCATTTTTTTCCATTATTTCCTAAAGTTCCTGTTGTTGTACACAATCAAATGCCTTTGAATAGTCTATAAAAGATAAACATAGATTCACATTAAACTCTCTGCATTTCTCTATTATTAATCTTAGATTGAATATATGATCTCTTGTTCCTCTTCCTTGTCTAAAACTACTTGGACCATATTGATTTCTCCTACTACTTTCTTACGAAGCCTACCCATTATGATTTTTAATAGAATTTTTACTGGCATGACTAATCAGTCAAAGATGTAAAAGTGCATAATATCAAAACTTGTAAGGACTTCTGTTCATTATAATGCATAATATAAAACATGAAATGAACTTATATTTATTATATGGCATAACACACAAACTTGAAATAGCTTCTGACCATTATAATGCATAATATATAAAACATGAAATGAACTTATATTTATTATATGGCATAACACACAAACTCGAAATAGCTTCTGACCATTATAATGCATAATATATAAAACATGAAATGAACTTATATTTATTATATGGCATAACACACAAACTTGAAATAGCTTCTGTCCATTATAATGCATAATATATAAAACATGAAATGAACTTATATTTACTATATGGCATAACACACAAACTTGAAATAGCTTCTGACCATTATAATGCATAATGCCCAAGACTGAATGGATTACTAAACTAACAACACGTACTTAGAAGTACAGGCACAGCAGAACCAAAACGAACCAAGCCAGTATATAAACTGCATGAAGACATGGCATTTAGAAAAGAAAGAAAGAAAGAAAGAAAGAAAAGAAAGAAAGAGCTTGCTAGACTACTAAACTCTGAAGGCCGCCACATCATCAAAATAAATGTTCCATAATTTTTAGGAACTTGGACAGACAACACAACATGGTCAATACCACGCCTGTCACGTCTTTAGCCACATAAACAGCACACTAGAGAATTCACTTTCAACAATTTCGGGACTTTCTCACAGTATACAAGAGTTATCTATACATGAAAAAGGGCTATCATTACAGCAGACAAGAGTTATCTAAACATGATTGTAGACTATCATCACAGGAGACAAAAGGTATGTAAACATGAACGGGGACTATCATCACAGACACAGTTAAAATGTTTCATAATAATCACCGCAATGTCTCCACTGTGCCATAGTTCTTCATCATGAATTTTTAGCACATACTTGGCAGCATGTGAGCCAGGAGTAGAACACTCTCTAACAGCTCTCCTGTAGTCCTCTCGGTTGTAAACAAGATGCCCTGTTGCCGATGCATCCATTTGCAGGTCATCAACGATGTCTTGCAGCCATCTTCGTCTTGGTCTTCCTCTATTTCTTTTTTTACCATTATGTACCCTTCCAAGACGGTCTTCCCAATATTCTCATGATATTTAATGTGTCCAAAATATTTAAGTTTTCTCTGTTTAATCTTCTTTACTAACCAGCTTTCTTCGATGTTAAGTTCTTGCAATATGGATATATTTATTCCTTTTTTATGTCCATGATATTTGAAGATCTCTTCTGTAGCATTTACATTCAAAGGCATTTATTTGTTTCTCAGCTGTTTTGTTAAGTGTCCAAGTCTCACAGGCATATGTTGCGATGGGAAAGATGCATGCCCTTAAAAATCTTATTTTTGTAGTTCTGTCTGTTCTTCTCCACTATTTCTTTAATTGTTTTACTTTTTCAAGAGCGATCCTTTTAATATCCCTCATTGTATCTCCATTATTAGTTAGTAATGATCCAAGATATTAAAAACTCCCCAGCTCTTTCAAATTTTCCTCATTGATACATATTTCAGCTGCCTCCAGTTGTTATGACATCTTAATATTCTTTGTCTGCATCTTCTCTAACATTCCTCATTATATTTTCAGTACACAAGTTAAATAAGTAAGGTGACAATATGCACCACTGACGGACCCCATGTTTTATGTCAAACCAAGTTGTTGTTTCACCATTCATTCTTACTGCTGCTTGTTGGTCTAGATACAGCAGTGATGTTAACTGTATCAAATGTGTTGGAAATTCCATTTTTTTCCATTATTTCCTAAAGTTCCTGTTGTTGTACACAATCAAATGCCTTTGAATAGTCTATAAAAGATAAACATAGATTCACATTAAACTCTCTGCATTTCTCTATTATTAATCTTAGATTGAATATATGATCTCTTGTTCCTCTTCCTTGTCTAAAACTACTTGGACCATATTGATTTCTCCTACTACTTTCTTACGAAGCCTACCCATTATGATTTTTAATAGAATTTTTACTGGCATGACTAATCAGTCAAAGATGTAAAAGTGCATAATATCAAAACTTGTAAGGACTTCTGTTCATTATAATGCATAATATATAAAACATGAAATGAACTTATATTTATTATATGGCATAACACACAAACTTGAAATAGCTTCTGACCATTATAATGCATAATATATAAAACATGAAATGAACTTATATTTATTATATGGCATAACACACAAACTCGAAATAGCTTCTGACCATTATAATGCATAATATATAAAACATGAAATGAACTTATATTTATTATATGGCATAACACACAAACTTGAAATAGCTTCTGTCCATTATAATGCATAATATATAAAACATGAAATGAACTTATATTTACTATATGGCATAACACACAAACTTGAAATAGCTTCTGACCATTATAATGCATAATGCCCAAGACTGAATGGATTACTAAACTAACAACACGTACTTAGAAGTACAGGCACAGCAGAACCAAAACGAACCAAGCCAGTATATAAACTGCATGAAGACATGGCATTTAGAAAAGAAAGAAAGAAAGAAAGAAAGAAAAGAAAGAAAGAGCTTGCTAGACTACTAAACTCTGAAGGCCGCCACATCATCAAAATAAATGTTCCATAATTTTTAGGAACTTGGACAGACAACACAACATGGTCAATACCACGCCTGTCACGTCTTTAGCCACATAAACAGCACACTAGAGAATTCACTTTCAACAATTTCGGGACTTTCTCACAGTATACAAGAGTTATCTATACATGAAAAAGGGCTATCATTACAGCAGACAAGAGTTATCTAAACATGATTGTAGACTATCATCACAGGAGACAAAAGGTATGTAAACATGAACGGGGACTATCATCACAGCACACAAGAGTTATCTAAACATGATAGGGGAGTCTCAAAACAGCACATAAGAGTTATTTAAACATGATAGGGGACTCTCAACACAGCACACAAGAGTTATCTATACATGATAAGGGACTCTCACCACAGCATATAAGAGTTATCTAAACATGATAAGGGACTCTCACCACAGCATATAAGAGTTATCTAAACATGATAGGGGACTCTCAACACAGCACATAAGAGTTATTTAAACATGACAGGGGACTCTCAACACAGCACATAAGAGTTATTTAAACACGATAGGGGACTCTCAACACAGCACACAAAAGTTATCTAAACATGATAGGGCTCAACACAGCACACAAGAGTTATTTAAACATGATAGGGGACTCTCAACACAGCACACAAGAGTTATTTAAACATGATAGGGGACTCTCAACACAGCACACAAGAGTTATTTAAACATGATAGGGGACTCTCAACACAGCACACAAGAGTTATTTAAACATGATAGGGGACTCTCAACACAGCACACAAGAGTTATTTAAACATGATAGGGGACTCTCAACACAGCACACAAGAGTTATTTATATACATGATATGAGACTCTAAACACAGCACACAATGTTTATCCTATAAAAATCACCTTGTTTTTTTATGATTAACATTCAGCAATAATTAACTCAAATTACCCAGTAAACTACCAAGAGACAAAAACTAATCTGTAACCGGTGCAGATCTGGATGAAAGCAAGAATTGAAATCCAAGAATGAACCAGATCTAATACCCCAGCTACAAAGACATCAGCAAACCTTCCTCTTTCGCCCATCCTCTTAACTCACTGCAGCTCAACTCTTCCACCTCTATCAATTCAAAATGCCTCATACAGACAGATGTCCATGCAGCAGAGGAGTCTGCCAGGGAGTAGAACAACTGAAGATATTGTGAACCAGGGAGTAGAACAACTGAAGATATTGTGAACCAGGGAGTAGAACAACTGAAGATATTGTGAACCAGGGAGTAGAACAACTGAAGATATTGTGAATCAGGGAGTAGAACAACTGAAGATATTGTGAACCAGGGAGTAGAACAACTGAAGATATTGTGAACCAGGGAGTAGAACAACTGAAGATATTGTGAACCAGGGAGTAGAACAACTGAAGATATTGTGAACCAGGGAGTAGAACAACTGAAGATATTGTGAACCAGGGAGTAGAACAACTGAAGATATTGTGAACCAGGGAGTAGAACAACTGAAGATATTGTGAACCAGGGAGTAGAACAACTGAAGATATTGTGAACCAGGGAGTAGAACAACTGAAGATATTGCGAGTCAAGGAGTAGAACAACTAAAAATATTGCGAGTCAAGGAGTAGAACAACCGAAAATATTCCGAGTCAAGGAGTAGAACAACCGAAAATATTCCGAGTCAAGGAGTAGAACTTCTGAAAATATTGCGAGTCAAGGAGTAGAACAACTGAAAATATTGCGAGCCAGGAAGTAGAAAAACTGAAGATATTGGAAGTGACCTGTAGACCTTCATTAAAGACACAGTTAAAATGTTTCATAGGTAACACAGGTATTGACTGGGTACATGGGACCCAACTAGAAGATCTTGATTTTGCTGATGACATAACTCTTATCAGTAATAATGTGAATTCCATGCAAGAAAAAACAGATAGCCTATCTTCACTGGCTAGCAAAATAGGACTTGAAATTAACAAGGACAAAACAAAAATAATGAAAATTCCCATCAATCAAAATGGAAAAATACACATAGAAGGGACAGATATTGAAGAAGTCAATCAATTTGCATACCTTGGCAGCTACATAGACCAGGATGGTGACACTAGAAAGGAAGTTAGGATCAGAATTGCAAAAGCAGCATCAATCTTCAAGAATCTTGAGAACATATGGAATTCAAAAGTTATAAGCACAAAAACCAAGTTAAGACTATTCAATTCAAATGTAATATCCACCCTCATTTATGCATGCGAAAGCTGGAAAACAACTAAAGAAATAGAAAAGAAATTAGACTCTTTTGAAAACAAATGCCTAAGGAAAATACTCGGCATCAAGTGGAATGAATTCAGGAACAATGCAGAGATAAGACAGATGACTGAACAACAACCAGTCTCACGGGTGATCAGGAAAAGGAGATGGACATATGTTGGCCACTTGATGAGAAGAAATGAGCAGAGAATCCCAAAACAAGCTATCAAGTGGAACACAACAGGCCGAAGAAAAAGGGGCAGACCGCGTGAAACTCTGAAGAGAACATTATTAAGAGAGGCCAAGTTAACAGGCATAAAATCCTTTGATGAGGTTGAAAGACTCGCCGAAGACAGGAAAAATTGGCGAACTACTTTGCGAGCCCTATGTGACGTCTAACGGCACGGGAAGGATATAAGATATAAGATATAAGAAAGACTACTAAACTCTGAAGGCCGCCACATCATCAAAATAAATGTTCCACAAACAATTTCTCATGAACTTGGACAGACAACACAACATGGTCAGTGCCACGCCAGTCACGCCTTTAACCACATGAACAGCACACTAGAACATTCACTTTCAACAATTTCGGGACTTTCTCACAGGACACAAAAGTTATCTAAAAATGAAAGAGGACTTTCATCACAGCTGACAAGAGGATTCTAGCCATGGAAGTAGACTATCATAACAAGAGACAAGAGGTATTTAAACATCATCAGGGACTATCATCACAGCAGAAGGAGTTATCTAAACGTGAAGGGTAACTCTCAACACAGCATACAAGAGTCATCTAATCATGAAAGATAATTCTCGACACAGCACGCAAGAGTTATCTAAACATGAAAGAAGACTATCATCACAGCAGAAGGAGTTATCTAAACGTGAAAGGTAACTCTCAACACAGCACAAAAGAATTATCTAAACTTGAAAGGTAACAATCAACACAGCACACAAGAGCTATCTAAACATGAAAAGTAACTCTCAACACACAAAACAAGAGTTATATAAACATGAAAGGTAACTCTCAACACACAAAGCAAGAGTTATCTAAACATGATATGTAACTCTCAACACACAAAGCAAGAGTTATCTAAACATGAAAGGTAACTCTCAACACAGTACACAAGAGTTATCTAAACATGAAATGTAACTCTCAACACAGCATATAATGTTTATCTTATAAAAATCTCCTTGTTTTTTTTTATGATTAACATTCAACAATGATTATCTCAAATTACCCAGTAAACTACCAAGAGACAAAAACTGTAATCCCTTCCCAGAGCAGATGTGGATGAAAGCAACAACTGATATCCAACAACGAACCAGATGCAATATTCCAACTACAAAGACATCAGCAAACCATCTTCTTTCGTCCATCATCTTGGGCCACTGCACCCCAACTCTTCCACCTTTATCGATTCAAAATGCCTCATACAGACGAATGTCCGTGCAGCAGAGTAGTCCAGTCTCCGGAACATATCCTTCAAGAGCGCCCAAACCTTGCGGACCTGAGGCGTGAGGCATGGCGTTGGGACACGAGCATGGAGCAAAATCTTTGAGACCCCTATCAGGATATGGAGAGGACTGCGAGCCATGCCCTGTCGACAGGGATCAGGATCTGATGTGATCAACAACAGAAGAAGAAGAAGAAGAAGAAGAAGAAGAAGAAGAAGAATGGTCACAACATACAGGCGCCTAGTTTGATACGACAAATGATGGTCAAGACTTTTTTTTAAATTAAATAATTCACATATCTTGACACTCAAAAATTGCGACAGATCAGTTAAATGAATTAAGACACTATAACTTCATCACGCACAGGCACAACACACACACACGTGCATTCTGGTTGGTAAAAAAAACCCCTTAATCTTCTATCTCCATGGAACTGCGAACTGATGTTCTTTGCAGCCGATGCTGTGAGGATGTTGAGGCAGAGCATCGTATCAGACTGAGAGCAAGTTATGGCTGCAATTTTTAAAAAATTTTTTTAGTTTCTGAAGGGAAAAAAAGTGGTCACTATTTCTTTACCACACGCCACCTGTCATAGGGATAATGAGCGTTACATATAACATAGTGATAAGGTTACATATAACATAGTGATAAGGTTACATATAACATAGTGATAAGGTTACATATAACATAGTGATAAGGTTACATATAACATAGTGATGAGGTTACATATAACATAGTGAGAGCGTTACATATAACATAGTGATAAGGTTACATATAACATAGTGATAACGTTACATATAACATAATGATAAGGTTACATATAACATAGTGAGAACGTTACATATAACATAGTGATAAGGTTACATATAACATAGTGATAAGGTTACATATAACATAGTGATAAGGTTACATATAACATAGTGATAAGGTTACATATAACATAGTGAGAGCGTTACATATAACATAGTGATAAGGTTACAAATAACAGAGTGAGAACGTTACATATGACATAGTGAGAGCGTTACATATAACATAGTGATAAGGTTACATATAACATAGTGAGAACGTTACATATAACATAGTGAGAACGTTACAAATAACATAATGAGAACGTTACATTCAGCATACTGAAAACATTACATACAACATACGAAGAACATTATTTCTATGCCTAAAGACTACTAAACTCTGAAGGCCGCCACATCATCAAAATAAATGTTCCACAAACAATTTCTCATGAACTTGGACAGACAACACAACATGGTCAATGCCACGCCAGCCACGCCTTTAACCACATGAACAGCACACTAGAAAATTCACTTTCAACAATTTCGGGACTTTCTCACAGGACACAAAAGTTATCTAAAAATGAAAGAGGACTTTCATCACAGCTGACAAGAGGATTCTAGCCATGGAAGTAGACTATCATAACAAGAGACAAGAGGTATTTAAACATCATCAGGGACTATCATCACAGCAGAAGGAGTTATCTAAACGTGAAGGGTAACTCTCAACACAGCATACAAGAGTCATCTAATCATGAAAGATAATTCTCGACACAGCACGCAAGAGTTATCTAAACATGAAAGAAGACTATCATCACAGCAGAAAGAGTTATCTAAACGTGAAAGGTAACTCTCAACACAGCACAAAAGAATTATCTAAACTTGAAAGGTAACAATCAACACAGCACACAAGAGCTATCTAAACATGAAAAGTAACTCTCAACACACAAAACAAGAGTTATATAAACATGAAAGGTAACTCTCAACACACAAAGCAAGAGTTATCTAAACATGATATGTAACTCTCAACACACAAAGCAAGAGTTATCTAAACATGAAAGGTAACTCTCAACACAGTACACAAGAGTTATCTAAACATGAAATGTAACTCTCAACACAGCATATAATGTTTATCTTATAAAAATCTCCTTGTTTTTTTTTATGATTAACATTCAACAATGATTATCTCAAATTACCCAGTAAACTACCAAGAGACAAAAACTGTAATCCCTTCCCAGAGCAGATGTGGATGAAAGCAACAACTGATATCCAACAACGAACCAGATGCAATATTCCAACTACAAAGACATCAGCAAACCATCTTCTTTCGTCCATCATCTTGGGCCACTGCACCCCAACTCTTCCACCTTTATCGATTCAAAATGCCTCATACAGACGAATGTCCGTGCAGCAGAGTAGTCCAGTCTCCGGAATATATCCTTCAAGAGCGCCCAAACCTTGCGGACCTGAGGCGTGAGGCATGGCGTTGGGACACGAGCATGGAGCAAAATCTTTGAGACCCCTATCAGGATATGGAGAGGACTGCGAGCCATGCCCTGTCGACAGGGATCAGGATCTGATGTGATCAACAACAGAAGAAGAAGAAGAAGAAGAAGAAGAATGGTCACAACATACAGGCGCCTAGTTTGATACGACAAATGATGGTCAAGACTTTTTTTTAATTATATAATTCACATATCTTGACACTCAAAAATTGCGACAGATCAGTTAAATGAATTAAGACACTATAACTTCATCACGCACACGCACAACACACACAACACACACACACGTGCATTCTGGTTGGTAAAAAAAACCCCTTAATCTTCTATCTCCATGGAACTGCGAACTGATGTTCTTTGCAACCGATGCTGTGAGGATGTTGAGGCAGAGCATCGTATCAGACTGAGAGCAAGTTATGGCTGTAATTTATAAAAAAATTTTTTAGTTTCTGAAGGAGAAAAAAAGTGGTCACTATTTCTTTACCACACTCCACCTGTCATAGGGATAATGAGCGTTACATATAACATAGTGATAAGGTTACATATAACATAGTGATAAGGTTACATATAACATAGTGATAAGGTTACATATAACATAGTGATAAGGTTACATATAACATAGTGAGAACGTTACATATAACATAGTGATAAGGCTACATATAACATAATGATCAGGTTACATATAACATAGTGATAAGGTTACATATAACATAGTGATAAGGTTACATATAACATAGTGATAAGGTTACATATAACATAGTGAGAGCGTTACATATAACATAGTGATAAGGTTACATATAACATAGTGATAACGTTACATATAACATAATGATAAGGTTACATATAACATAGTGAGAACGTTACATATAACATAGTGATAAGGTTACATATAACATAGTGATAAGGTTACATATAACATAGTGATAAGGTTACATATAACATAGTGATAAGGTTACATATAACATAGTGAGAGCGTTACATATAACATAGTGATAAGGTTACAAATAACAGAGTGAGAACGTTACATATGACATAGTGAGAGCGTTACATATAACATAGTGATAAGGTTACATATAACATAGTGAGAACGTTACATATAACATAGTGAGAACGTTACAAATAACATAATGAGAACGTTACATTCAGCATACTGAAAACATTACATACAACATACGAAGAACATTATTTCTATGCCTAAAGACTACTAAACTCTGAAGGCCGCCACATCATCAAAATAAATGTTCCACAAACAATTTCTCATGAACTTGGACAGACAACACAACATGGTCAATGCCACGCCAGCCACGCCTTTAACCACATGAACAGCACACTAGAAAATTCACTTTCAACAATTTCGGGACTTTCTCACAGGACACAAAAGTTATCTAAAAATGAAAGAGGACTTTCATCACAGCTGACAAGAGGATTCTAGCCATGGAAGTAGACTATCATAACAAGAGACAAGAGGTATTTAAACATCATCAGGGACTATCATCACAGCAGAAGGAGTTATCTAAACGTGAAGGGTAACTCTCAACACAGCATACAAGAGTCATCTAATCATGAAAGATAATTCTCGACACAGCACGCAAGAGTTATCTAAACATGAAAGAAGACTATCATCACAGCAGAAAGAGTTATCTAAACGTGAAAGGTAACTCTCAACACAGCACAAAAGAATTATCTAAACTTGAAAGGTAACAATCAACACAGCACACAAGAGCTATCTAAACATGAAAAGTAACTCTCAACACACAAAACAAGAGTTATATAAACATGAAAGGTAACTCTCAACACACAAAGCAAGAGTTATCTAAACATGATATGTAACTCTCAACACACAAAGCAAGAGTTATCTAAACATGAAAGGTAACTCTCAACACAGTACACAAGAGTTATCTAAACATGAAATGTAACTCTCAACACAGCATATAATGTTTATCTTATAAAAATCTCCTTGTTTTTTTTTATGATTAACATTCAACAATGATTATCTCAAATTACCCAGTAAACTACCAAGAGACAAAAACTGTAATCCCTTCCCAGAGCAGATGTGGATGAAAGCAACAACTGATATCCAACAACGAACCAGATGCAATATTCCAACTACAAAGACATCAGCAAACCATCTTCTTTCGTCCATCATCTTGGGCCACTGCACCCCAACTCTTCCACCTTTATCGATTCAAAATGCCTCATACAGACGAATGTCCGTGCAGCAGAGTAGTCCAGTCTCCGGAATATATCCTTCAAGAGCGCCCAAACCTTGCGGACCTGAGGCGTGAGGCATGGCGTTGGGACACGAGCATGGAGCAAAATCTTTGAGACCCCTATCAGGATATGGAGAGGACTGCGGGCCATGCCCTGTCGACAGGGATCAGGATCTGATGTGATCAACAACAGAAGAAGAAGAAGAAGAAGAAGAAGAATGGTCACAACATACAGGCGCCTAGTTTGATACGACAAATGATGGTCAAGACTTTTTTTAAAATTATATAATTCACATATCTTGACACTCAAAAATTGCGACAGATCAGTTAAATGAATTAAGACACTATAACTTCATCACGCACACGCACAACACACACAACACACACACACGTGCATTCTGGTTGGTAAAAAAAACCCCTTAATCTTCTATCTCCATGGAACTGCGAACTGATGTTCTTTGCAACCGATGCTGTGAGGATGTTGAGGCAGAGCATCGTATCAGACTGAGAGCAAGTTATGGCTGCAATTTTTAAAAAATTTTTTTAGTTTCTGAAGGGAAAAAAAGTGGTCACTATTTCTTTACCACACGCCACCTGTCATAGGGATAATGAGCGTTACATATAACATAGTGATAAGGTTACATATAACATAGTGATAAGGTTACATATAACATAGTGATAAGGTTACATATAACATAGTGATAAGGTTACTTATAACATAGTGAGAACGTTACATATAACATAGTGAGAACGTTACATATAACATAGTGAGAACGTTACATATAACATAGTGAGAACGTTACATATAACATAGTGAGAGCGTTACATATAACATAGTGACAACGTTACATATAACATAGTGATAAGGTTACATATAACATAGTGACAACGTTACATATAACATAGTGAGAACGTTACATATAACATAGTGAGAACGTTACATATAACATAGTGAGAACGTTACAAATAACATACTGAGGACGTTACATTCAGCATACTGAAAACATTACATACAACATACGAAGAACGTTACAAATAACATACTGAGAACGTTACAGTCAACATGCTGAGAACGTTGCATATAAAATACTGAAAACTTTACATACAATATGCTGAGAACGTTACATATAACGTACTGAGAAAGTTACATATAACATATTGAGAACGTTACATATACTGAAAACATTACACACAACATACCCAGAAATTTATATGCACTGAGAACGTTACATATAACCTAATGAGAATGTTACAAATAATATACTGATAACGTTAGGTACAACATACTGAGGAAGTTGCATATAACATACTGATAACGTTACGTACAACATACCGAGAACGTTATATATAACATACTGAGAGCGTTACACTCAGCATACTGAGAACGTCACATACAACATACTGAGAACGTTACAAATAACATACTGAGAACTTTACATATAACATACTGAGAACGTTACAAATAACATACTGAGAACTTTACATATAACATACTGAGAACGTTACATTTAACATATTGAGAACGTTACATACAATATACTGAGAACGTTACATACAACGTAATGATAATGTTACATACAACATATTGAGAAAGTTGCATAAGCATACTGAGAATGTTACATACAACATACTGAGAATGTTACATACAACATACTGAGAATGTTATATACAACATACTGAGAATGGGCCTCGCCATGACAAATATCTAAAACAGGTGACTACGTTGGGACAAAAGCTCTTCTAAGAAACAAGAACAAAACCTTGTAAAAAAAAAACAAACAATATAATGACTCCCGCTTTCATTCTACCTCACGGTTGACATAAAAAGTTCAAAAGAAATCAATAAGAAACGAAAGCCGACGCCTTGTAATTTACAGAAGATTAACCAATTATGAACTTCGAGACATTTCGGGGATTTTTCCACATGGCGTCATAATTCCATTTAATTGGCTGTTGCTGTGATGCGCGGGCCAATCAAGCAATGCGATTGATCGTACTCTGAAGTAATTAAGAGAGAGAGAGAGAGAGTGTGTGTGTGTGTGTGTGTGTGTGTGAGTGTGCGTGTGTGTGTGTGTGCGCGTGCGCGTGTGTGTGTGTGCGCGTGTGTGTGTGTGTGACAGAGTGTGTGTGAGAGAGAGAGTGTGTGTGAGAGAGAGTGTGTGTGTGTGTGAGAGAGAGAGAGATGTTACACCGAAAAGACAAGGACAAAGTCAGTTTTACGTGAATCATTATTGTTTATTACATTTGAATTTTCAGTATCACTTACACGTAGAGAAATAACATGTTTTTTTTAAAGGAAAATTCACCATAATCTTTCATTCAGTCATATATTTTTAAGAAAAAGAAATGTCTGTATTCTTATCTTATATGGATCTGTGTTTTGGGGGAGAATAAAATACTTTTGACTTGTGGCAGCAGAACATATTCCTAACTACACGGTCTCTGTCGGCCTATTCTTCAGCCTACAATAGCTTTTCCGAACGAAATAACCAACTTTCTCTGCGAAACTTACCTACGAAGAAGTATATTCCAGTAACTGTTTTATATTTGTAAGATAGTATCTGTAGATATAAAATCGTCTCTACTTCTCTTCGAGAAAAGTGAAATGCCGCCTTGTCCCTCTGGTTTTGTTATGACTTTAATTTGCTGCCTTCTGAATCAAATTCTTGAGGCTGGTGTTAAAAAATAATAATAAAACAAGGCTAGTGTTAAAAAATAATAAAACAGGGCTAGTGTTAAAAAAATAATAAAACAAGGCTAGTGTTAAAAAATAATAAAACAGGGCTAGTGTTAAAAAAATAATAAAACAAGGCTAGTGTTAAAAAAATAAAACAGGGCTAGTGTTAAAAAAAATAATAAAACAAGGCTAGTGTTAAAAAAATAATAAAACAAGGCTAGTGTTAAAAAATAATAAAACAGGGCTAGTGTTAAAAAAATAATAAAACAGGGCTAGTGTTAAAAAATAATAAAACAGGGCCAGTGTTAAAAAATAATAAAACAGGGCTAGTGTTAAAAAAAATAATAAAACAGGGCTAGTGTTAAAAAAATAAAACAGGGCCAGTGTTAAAAAATAATAAAACAGGGCTAGAGTTAAAAAAGGGTAGACCAAAAGAGACATGGAGAAGAGCAACAGAAAGGATGTTGAGCAATAGAGGGCTCACCTGGGCAAGAGCAGAAAAAAAGGCGAAGGACAGGCATTTGTGGAAAACCCTTGCGGAAGCCCCATGTGCCCTGGGCACTTAAGGTTCAGAGAGAGAGAGAGAGAGAGAGTTAAAAAAAAAATAAAACAGGGTAATCATCATCGTCATCATCATCCCGTGCCATGTCTTCATGGATGATAGGGTGCACTGAACCTCAAGTCAGCTCTGTTTCTTGCCTCCATAGTCCATAGTGCACTAGGACATCATCATCAGGAGCCGTGCCGACTGGCGTTTGCTATTGTGTTTTTCCGTAGAATCCCGTCCCTCAAGCAGGCCATTACTTCAGTTGGTGATCACCATATCTCACACCATCTCGTCAGACTGTCCAGTATCATTTTTATCGGCCCTCTCCTGACTCTTTTTCCGTCTATTTTTCCTGCTGTTACAATATTTTCAGCCCTCTTTCCTCTTATTTTATGTCATATGAAAGTACATTGTCTTTATTTTATTTATTTTTTTTTTGACAACATGTTTTGTCTCTCCTGCTCTTCTCTCATACATTCTTCATTAGTAGTCTTTTGCTGTCCATGGAATTCGCAACATTCTTCTAAGAAACCACGTCTTCTACTGCTTCCAATAATCTTTGTTGACCTACTAATTTCCCATGATTCACTTCCATATAATAAGATATAAGAAATAAGAAAAATAAGGACTGCGGTAAAACTTGTTCTCTTGGTAAAGGTAGATAGAGGCGTATTTTTCAGTTTTACAAAACGACAGAGGGAATGAGGAAAATGAGAAAACCAAATGGCAGAAAGTATGAAAGTAAGATGAGAATGTATACATGAAAAAATTACAACATTCAATACTTCGGCGTTAGCCTTTTTCAAGCTTTACATACATGAACAACACAACACATAAAAAGAAGAAAAATGAAAAACTTAGCTTTGTGGTTTCCTCCTAGTACAGAATGCAACACATGACTAAGAACGATGTCACAAAGCTAATTTTTTTTCATTTTTCTTCTTTTTATTTATGCATTGTGTTGTTCTTGCATGTAATCCTTGAAAAAGGCTGGCGCCAAAATATTGAATGTTCTGTGTTTTTCATTTATACATTCTCATCTTACTTTCTTTCTTTCTGCCATATGTGTTTTTCTCACTTTCCTCATTCCCTCTGTCGTTTGTGTAAAACTGAACCATACACCTCTATCTACCTTTATAATAAGATATGGGAACTAACACTATACCCTATAGGTGCCTTCGTGATATAAAAATATTCCTTTTCCTCGCCTTTATATAAAGCCTGTGTTTCTAGCACACATTAGTTGGATAAAAGATTGTGGACTTCATTCAGTATTTATTACTTACGTAGTCTGTTCGAGTTCTCCTGCCACCGTACGACGGTAAGTGGTGCTACCCAGCCTGTTCGAGTTCTACTGCCACCGAACGACGGTAAGTGGTGCTACCCAGCTTCTATCAAACCCACCATCTTGTGGGCAGCTCAGAAACCCCAAAAGAAAAATTATGAGGGACAGACCTTAAGCCAGATGATGGTGATGAAGTTCCTTTATCGTACCTAACCATATGGCATCCCCTGCAGCTCTGCCAGATTTAGCACGTGTAGGACCTTTTGTGCATCCTCTAACTGAGGGACCAGAGAGTGATGAAAGTGCTACAATGGCAGCCCATTTATCTTTCCTGATTTTATTATACTTTCACGCTCTCTCTTCTCTTTACATGTTAAATGATTGTCGTTTTAATTTTATTCCTTTGAATGAATTCCTTCTTCTATTCTGTTTTTTTTTCTTCGCTTTTGTTAAAGATTTCTTCTTTGTTATCTTAGCACGATAATATTGTACTGGATCTGCAAATTGAGTCTTTTTTTGTTTTTGTTGATTTATTTTTATAGCTATGAACACTGTTGGTATTCCGTAATAAACGAGATAAATAAGGGCTGTCAAAGGGAGAACTACCAATAACTTTTGTAGGAAAGGGCGGAGCAAATTGCGTCAATCAAACTGAAACAATATCGGCAGCCAAATTAAAGAGTCGGCCATGAATACAACGACCTGTCAGAGTGGTTTCTGGACTGACAGTTTCATCAGCGATGAAGTTTCCTACATCGTGTCCAACATCATCTTGAAATCAGTCCTGCAGGTCATCCTCAGAATTTTCGGTTCCTTGACAAATATCGCAAACGTCGTGGTTTTCATCAAGCTTGGGCTGTCAGACAGCGCCACCGTGTCATTCGTGGGTCTGGCTGTGGCGGACCTGGCCTACCTCTTGATTTTCCTGGCCTCTTTAATAACAGACATGGCTGAAAAACACTTCGAAATCCACCCACATGTCAACTTGAGGTTCGTGGGCCTGGCTATTATATACTACTCCATGATGTTTCTGGATATTTCCACAGTCATTACAATGTTTATTTCAGTGCAAAAGACCTGCTGTGTCGCGATACCATTTTTATTTAACAATATCTTTACCTTGCGCAAAGGCACTCTATGCGTTATAGGCATTTACATTGGGGTATTTCTGTACTATTTTCCGATTCACGTGATAATGATTTTAGACTTTCGTCCCGTATACTCAAGACGAAGTGAAGATATAAGAGTGGAGTTTACATTCTCCGCTGCCTTGCTTCAAGTAATCAATTTACACTCGACTATAAGCAAAAACATATTACCTATTCTCGCGCAGGCAACCATATTGTTTAGTTTAATTTTAATGTCAAGGCATTTGAAGAAGTCTATACGGTTTCGTCACTTCATGCTTTCTACACCCCAGGGTCAGAGAAGGCTAATACGAAAGGGCGGAACCGAGAGGCGAGAGAGGCGGGTTATACAATCCGTCCTGGCTCTGTCGGCCATTTTCGTGGCGAGTAACACACCCGTGGTCATGATTTTCTTATCATATTACATAATTACTACTTTCCTTGGCTTACATTTCCCTCTGAATCTTTTTCAACTTTGCGCCGATATCAGCGACACGCTGTTTGTTTTACATTCTTCGGTAAACATTTTTGTTTACCTGAAGTTTAATTCCAGGTACCGTCAGCGGTTTCTGGCCATGTTTGTGACCAGATGTCGGAGTTGGAAAGATTAACAAGACACTGGGATTGGATTGCACATGAAAAGACAGTTCGCTATTTAATTGCTTTGAATGCAGTCTGGATTATTTGTTCACCAGGGGATTAGGATTGATTGCATACATTAACAATTATTGATTTGTTCAACATGGAATTATGATTGATTGCATAGATTAAGAATTGTGGATTTGTGCAACATGCAATAATGGTAATCTTTTTAAGGGAAACTATTTTTTAAATCATGTTTTTTTAGTTTTGCACTCGTTATTGACAGATGAAGTGAACTCTTATTGATCTAGGTTGAAACAGAGGAAGTGGTAGATTGTCAGACTAGAATAAACACAAGAGAAGCAAACTCTTATCTGACAAATGTGAAACATATGAAGTGAACTCCTACTGAGGTGTAATGAAACGAATGAAATGAACATTTCTTGGATTAGTATGAAACAGATGAAGTGAACTCTTATTGCTCTAGGGTGAAATAGAGGAAGTGAACAATCATTGGACTGACTAGCATGCGGTCACTGTAACAGACTCCCAACGCATGTTACGGAGAATCGGGAGACATTTCTTCCGCAGGGAGTGGGTCCAGCTTCTAGAGGGTTCTCGGTTACCTAGTTTGGCAGGTCATGCGGGAGTCAAAGGCACTGAAAGATCAGGCAGGCTGGCAGGCAGGGCATCAATTCAGGGCACCCCAAAAATTGACAAGGAGGAGATTTGCAAGGTTAACCTTGGATAGGCCGCTCTTGGAGGATGATATCGGGTTGAATTACAACGATCGTATTAGGAGGATAATCGAATTGGGGGAGGAGAGGAAAGGTGAACTGTTTTTCTGAAGGAAGTGGTTTAGCACGCATTATCCACAACCACCAGAGTGTGACTGGCTCAATCAGCGGGCGTAGTCTTCAGTGGGTGTTGGAATAGAAGGCGGAGCATGTGTGGGAATCCCCGGAGTGCGGCGATGCCAGTCTCTGATTACAGTTAAAGTATTATCAGACTAAGACAACACAAATGAAGTGAATTCTTACCAGACTAGGATAACACTTATCTTATATCTTATCTTATATCCTTCACGTGCCGTTAAACGCCGCATAGGTCTCGCAAGGTAGTTCGCCAATTGTTCCTGTCTTCGGCGAGTCTTTCAACCTCATGAAGGGATTTTATGCCTGTTAATTTGGCCTCTCTTAACAATGTCCTCTTCAGAGTTTCACGCGGTCTGTTTCTTTTTCTTTGACCTGTTGTGTTCCACTTGATGGCTTGTTTTGGTATTCTCTGATCATTTCTTCTTATCAAGTGACCAACATATGTCCATATCCTTTTCCTGATCACCCATGAGACTGGTTGTTTTTCAGTCATCTGTCTTATCTCTACATCATTTTTAAATTCGTTCCACTTGATGCCGAGTATTTTCAGGATAACACTAATGAAGTAAAATCCTATCGGATTAGGATAACACAAGTGAATTCTTATCGGACTAGAATAACACAAGTGAAGTGAATTCTTATCGGACTACGATAACACAAGTGAAGTGAATTCTTATCGGACTAGGATAACACAAATGAAATGAATTCTTATCGGGGTAGGATAACACAAATAAAGTGAATTCTTATCGTGTAGGATAACACAAATGAACTGAACTTTAGAAAACACAAATCTACAGTAAATGCTCTGTTTTACACAATAATGAAAACATATCCATACATTACACATATAAACAGTTACACGAATTCACAGGCAAAGTTTTAAAATATTAACCAAAGAGTTAAATGAAGGAAGTCAAGAGCATTTTGCTCTTAAAGAATTTTATTTTTAAAACAACGTATATGCCAAAACAGCCTCAAGTGCAATGTGAGCTCCTGAAAGAAATAAGGATAAATAAAACAAAATACTTTGGCCATATCAAAAGACATAACAACGTACCGAAGACCATACTAGAAAGAAAGGTGGAAGGGAAAAGAGCAAGAGGTAGACATAGATGTAGGTGGAAAGATAACAGACGAGGATGGATAGGACACAGCCTGGCTGTCTGGCATCATCAAGGAGAGGGAGCGAGGGAACTGGAGATTCATTACCGCCAACCTTCGTTCTGAAAAAGGCACATGATGATGATTATAATATCCTCCAAACGACAACGAAAAAAAAAGCAGCATACCGAACCTGTGAATTCAGCGTTTGGTTTCTGAAGGTTCTTGAAGCATATTTAGACCAAACGGTGAACTAGACGGCTTCATCGGGTTTGTTACAGGAAGCGTATAAGGTACATATGAATGCTGCATGATGGAAAGAGTTGTTTAAGATACTTAGCAGGGAACAAAATAAAAGGAACAATTATGCTTATAAATATTAATAATTGCTGAAATGTTTCTTGCATAGTTAACGAGAATAACATGAACAATATTGGTAACTTGATTGTCGAGCAGAAGGATATCAAGTTTATGGCTTGAAGTTTGCATAGAACATTCGTTCCCAGTGGAATTTTTCAAATAGAATACTCATAGCTTCCACTAAAATTGGACAACAAAAACAAAACAAACAAAAAACAAACAAACAAACAAAACAAAACAAAACAAAACCTGTGTCATGAAAACTGTCATTTGTAACGTGAAAGAGGATTTCTTATAAATATGCTTGCGAACGCTCAGTTTAATGGAATTTGTCACAAGTACTGGGAAACTGAATTTTATTTACTGGAATTTATGTTGTTGCTGCTGTTGTTGTTGTTGTTGTAGCTGTAAATAATGAAATGATTTGCCGTTGTGGCTGGAGCTTGTGATGACAGGAAGTGAACAAAGTGAAATGGTTTCATGTCCATTACATATTTGTGTGTAAATGAAAGCAGTTAAATTATGTTGTTTTTTTTAAATTCGCTGACAATCTTTCACCCCCAATAGGCTCCACCCCCCCCCCCCCCCCGCCCCCGTCATTTCACAGATTTAAAAAAGGGAAATTATTGCAGTATCTTATTTGGCATTCTATGTAATATCTTATTTTATATTCTATGCAGTATCTTATTTGGTAGCATCTTATTTAGTATTCTATGCAGTATCATATTTAGTATTCTATGTAGTATCTTATTTGGTATTTTATGTCGTATCTTATTTGATATTCTATGTAGTATATTATTTGGTATTCTGTGTAGTATCTTATTTGGTATTCTATGTAGTATATTATTTGGTATTCTATGTAGTATCTTATTTGGTATTCTACGTAATGTCCCACTCGAAATCTATCCTATGAGTTCTTTAAATGCTTGTAAGTGAAGCACTTCGCTTATTAGAAGTGTGAAGTAATACATATTCACAAGGGCGCTTCCAATCAAAATTGAATAAACAAAGATGATATACGGGACAAATAAGAACTATTGGATTACTGGCATTATTTGGTGCTGTTGATACAAGTCTGTGTTTGCTTTTAGTCTGGGACTGCATGTGCGTGTCCTGTGTACTACGCCATCGTTTCTTGTGTGCTACGTCATCTATTCACGATGTTTGGGGAAAGCAATATAATACTGCGATAGGTGAAGATCCATTCTAATGTTGGACCATTTTTTTGTTTTTAAATTTAACATGAAGCAATGAAAATAACTAATATTTCGGGAAAATGTCTTTGTTAAAAAGGGGGGGGGGATTAAATATTACAATCTGACCGTGCGATATCGCAGAAATAAAGCATTTGTTGTTGTTTACATCAAATATTTCCGCCAGCAGACATTCAAATCATTTTTTTAAACATCGCTTAGTCTGGTTCAGTGATCATTAAAAAAACAAATGGATTACATATATCAAAATTACAGCTGTCCTTCGTTTATTGCCTTCCTTCCTTGGCCATGAGGTGCTGCTCTCTGGCCAAGTTGATGTTATTGCACAGATCACCAGAGCAGAAACAGAAGAGCTCGTCGTTGTGCGAGATGCAGCCTTCGCGTGGCGCGGGGAACGGGAAGTAGTAGTTGGAGGAGCATGCCCGGACCACATCTGAGGAAAGAGTAGCAATAATAACTTTAATACTACTATTACTTCTACTACTGCTACGGCTGCTGCTGCTACTACTACTACTATTATTACTACTTCTACGACTGCTATAGCTATTACTACTACTACTACTACTATTACTACTGCTGCTGCTACAACTACTCCTCCTCCTCCTACTACTACTACTACTACCACCTCCACCACTACTACTTCTACTACTACTACTACTACTACTACTACTACTACAACTACTACTACTACTACAGCTACTATTACTACTACTACCACCACCACCACCACCACTACTACTACTACTACTGATACTACCACTACAACTACTACTACTACAACACCTACTACTACTACTACTACTACTACCACCACCACCACCACCATCACTACTACTACTACTACTACTACTACAAGTGTTACTACTACTACTACTACTAATAATAATAATAATAATAAGAAGAAGAAGAAGAAGGCAGGAGCAGAAAACATTCTGAATAAAACAGTAAAGCACAGGCAATTCTGGACTTGGTGTTTGTGCCCATATCTTTCTTGACCTGCCAGCACTCTGGGGGATGCTGTGATCAGCTCCACGCATGGCCGACTCTCTTTCCCCAGCTCCAGAAGAAGCCAGGGTACCCATTTCCGCAGCTGAGTGACTGGGACGCCTCTGGCCGGATTCGAACCACAGACCTTCGCCATGAGAGGCTAATGCACCAACCACTTTGCAGCTCAGACGCTCATTTTGAAGAAGAAAGCAGCAAGAAATGAAGAAGAAAGAATGGCTTGTAGCAAAATATGAATTTAAAGTAATTAAGAGAGAGAGAAGAGCGAGAGATAAGAGAGAGAGAGGAGAGAGAGAGAAAAGGGGGGGGGGGAGAAATCAAAATAAGAAAGAAAAGCCACAGAAGGGATCAGTAACCACCTCTCACCCCAGCTCCACACCCAATAAATAAGGACAGCGGGGGGGGGGGGGTGGGCAGGATAAGAGGTTCTTTTTGACAATCTTTTTTATTTCACTATAGCTGACATTCTAGCCTTAAGGTTGACAACCCATAGCTGACATTCTAGCCTTAAGGTTGACAACCCATAGCTGACATTCTAGCCTTAAGGTTGACAACCCATAGCTGACATTCTAGCCTTAAGGTTGATAACCCATAGCTGACATTCTAGCCTTAAGGTTGACAACCCATAGCTGACATTCTAGCCTTAAGGTTGACAACCCATAGCTGACATTCTAGCCTTAAGGTTGACAACCCATAGCTGACATTCTAGCCTTAAGGTTGACGAACAAAAGTTGACCAACACCCTGTCCCACCTCGCCGGTGGTGTCCCCCAGTATCAGACCTGCTCTGACTTATGGAGTAGGAACGGCCTTAGTTTCCCCCCCCCCCCCCCCCCCAATGGGGTGGAGTCTGCTAAATGAGCGTTGCATACTTCCTGCTCTTTGGCTGTATTATTCGGGTACTGAAAAATAAACACACGCTATAACACGCTCCCATTCATATGCGATGCTGTGCTTCAACATCTTCACTGTGCGGCTGTAAAGAACCCCAGCTCATAGTTCCAAAGAAGAAGAAGAAGAAGAAGAAGAACTAAAGACGGCTTCAAGAAAAGAACAGAAAAACATGAGGAAAAAAAAACAAGACGGCGAAAGAAACGAAGAAAAAGAAACAAATGAAGAAAAAAAAAGAAAGAATGAAAAGAGCTCGCTTATTATTTTTTAAAAAGAAGCGTTAAAACAGACTTAATTAACAAAGAAAGTGAGATTTACTAGTTAATTAACAAAAAAAAACGTACCTCCCCTAGGATATCGTTTAACCACAGACACACAAGACGCAGAGCAGACCACAGGGGCAGCCGCCCAGCCGCGAATGTTTCCATTTGCGGAGCACAGTTTGTTCTGCCACTCTCTGGGTGCTCCGCTGCTGCACTCATAACATTTGAATGGCGGGGTCAAGGGCGTTGCTAAGGTCGTTTTTTCAGGCGTCGCTGGCGATGTCGTCGCTGCGGAAGTGGATGTGGTGGAGGAGTTGGTGACGGCAGTTGTAATGCCGGGAGTCGATGTATCCTTCTCTGAGACAGCGGTTGATGAAAGGATAACCGATGTGGTTGTTGCTGTTGTTGTTGTTGTTGTTGTTGTTGTGTTTGTTGTTATTTCTGATTCTGTTGTTGGGACATTTCGTGTTGTTGACGTGGCGATATTTGATGATGTTGTATTGTTTGTTGGGGTTGTTGTTGTTTGTTCTGATTCTGTTGTTGGTACATTTGGTGTTGTTGTTGTTTGTTCTGATTCTGTTGTTGGTACATTTGGTGTTGTTGTTATTTGTTCTGATTCTGTTGTTGGTACATTTGGTGTTGTTGTTGTTGTTTGTTCTGATTCTGTTGTTGGGACATTTGGTGTTGTTGTTGTTTGTTCTGATTCTGTTGTTGGTACATTTGGTGTTGTTGTTGTTGTTTGTTCTGATTCTGTTGTTTGTACATTTGGTGTTGCTGAGATGGCGATATTTGGTGATATTGTAGCGTTTGTTGCTGTTGTTGTTGTTTGTTCTGATTGTGTTGTTGGTACATTTGGTGTTGTTGACGTGGCGATATTTGGTGATGTTGTAGCGTTTGTTGCTGTTGTTGTTGTTCTTGTTCTGGCATCAGGTTCTGTCGTTGATGTTTCTTGGAAAGGTTCTTGTGTTGTTTTTGTTTGTGTTGCTGCTGCTGTTGTTGCTGAGGCGTCCTCGGGAGCTGGCGCTACTGTGGCGTTTGTTGGTATTCCTGAGACGATTCCATCAGGTTCAGCTGATGCTGCAGGGTCGGGTGATATGGTGGTATCCGCGGAGGTGCCTGATGTAACTTGTGGTGATGCTGTTGAGGTTATTCTTTGAGTTAGTTGTGATGTTGAGGCTTCACTTTCAAGCGACTGTGATGTTGAGATTTCACCCTGAGTTGGCTGTGATGTTGAGATTTCACTTTGAATTGGCTGTGATGTTGAGATTTCACCTTGAATTGGCTGTGATGTTGAGATTTCACTCTCAATTGGCTGTAATGTTGAGATTTCACCCTCGTTTGGCTGTGATGTTGAGATTTCACCCTCATTTGGCTGTGATGTTGAGATTTCACCCTGAATTGGCTGTGATGTTGAGATTTCACCCTCGTTTGGCTGTGATGTTGAGATTTCACCCTGAATTGGCTGTGATGTTGAGATTTCACCCTCATTTGGCTGTGATGTTGAGATTTCACCCTCATTTGGCTGTGATGTTGAGATTTCACCCTCATTTGGCTGTGATGTTGAGATTTCACCCTCATTTGGCTGTGATGTTGAGATTTCACCCTGAATTGGCTGTGATGTTGAGATTTCAAGCAGAAGGGTGGTATTAGTGTCTGATGAAGACTGGGAAACCGTAGTGATGTCTGATTCTACAGGAAACGACCCGGACGTTGAGACCTCAGATGGTACCACCGTACTCTGTTGCACAATATCACCTGGACGTGTTGTGACATCTGAGACTGCCGTTGAGACGTTCTCTGTGGTCAGCCCCGATGTTGAGACTTCAGGTGGTGTGGCGGTGGTGGGTCTTGACGACTCCTCCACGTAACTGGTGTTGTCAGGTGTGACTGCTGAGATTTCCTCAGGAGAAAATGGCGTCGTGTTTGCAACGGCAGTAGCAGGTGATGTTGTACCTTCTGGTGGGCTTTTCGCTCCAGTTGTCGATGTGTTTGACGATGGGTCTGACGATGAGTTGTCGGTGATCGGCGTGACGTCCAGTGCTGCCGTGGAAACGTTACCCTGGAGCCTTCCCGTCTCTTCTCTGGTGTCCAGAGCTCTTGGTTGAATTAAGTCCTCGGTGGTATCAGAGCCCTTAGCGGCAGCCGTAACTTCGAAGGGCGACGATGTTGTCGAATCTTCCACGCCTGCATTGCTGCCTGTAATAGCTGTAGCTGTAGCTGTAGCTGTAGCTCTGACAGGACAGGCGATGGCTTTCAAAGGTGATGTTATATTCCTTAACGCTGTCCGCACCCTTTCGGCAACCTGAATCTGACAAAGCGCTCCGATTGACTCAGCCGCGCAGGTTGTATATTTTTCTGTCAGTCTGAAATATTTCATGAAATTTTAAATACGAATTGTGTACATTTTTAGAATTTAAAGTTCAGGCAACATATAAAGGACAGTCCCAAAAGACATCTACAACCGGATGTTAAGGAAGAGGATTGGGGGTGGGGGAATGGTTAGGTGAGGGGGGAGTTTGTGCCCCTAAGGTCCCTGACTGTTGCTTTCCCACCTGCTTCTTATTAGACAAAATTCAAGAAAATGGGGGGGGGGGGCGGGGGTTGGTAGTAACAAACCCTGGGGCAGGACTTGACTTTCCGATACCCTGTCTACAAACAGGAAAAATATAACGACTACCCCCCCCCCTCCCAGGCTTAGTGAGGGTGGTGAGAGGGGTGGAGGGAGGGTCCAGCGGTAACTCGTAGGAGGGAGGGTCCAGCTGTAACTCGTAGGAGGGAGGGTCCAGCTGTAACTCGTAAGAGGGAGGGTCCAGCTGTAACTCGTAGGAGGGAGGGTCCAGCTGTAACTCGTAGGAGGGAGGGTCCAGCTGTAACTCATAGGAGGGAGGGTCCAGCTGTAACTCGTAGGAGGGAGGGTCCAGCTGTAACTCGTAGGAGGGAGGGTCCAGCTGTAACTCGTAGTGGTTGAAGACTGGTTTAGTAACATGTGGAGGCATGGGGGTAGGAAAGAGTTTAAAAAACTTTCTCTCAGAGTCCCCTCTTACTTCTCATCCACTTCATCCTTCATCTCATCTCATCTCATCTCATCAGTCATCTAATCTCTGAATGGTACTATATGGGGCAGAGATTCGCTTTGAAGATTTGTATTGCTTAGTGTTGTAAATAGAAAGCCTTGTCAACGTTAGGGAGATCTGGCCACGAATTAGTAGAATTATCATAGCCCAGCTTTGCTAGTCTCATTTTATTGTTTATGCACAAGGGCCAGTCAAAAAGTAACCCCAGTTTTGCTTTCCAAATACAAATCTAGTAGCGGATAGTTGTAGTACACGCGTATCATTCCGTCCCTCTAGATGTTTGTGTGCGTAGGATCATCATCATCATCGTCATCATCATCATCATTATCATCGTTATCATCATCATCATCATCATCGCCTTTCACTCCCTTGAGAGCATCTTATATATCTTATATCCTTCCAGTGCCGTTAAACGTCACATAGGGCTCGCAAAGTAGTTCGCCAATTGTTCCTGTCTTTGGTGAGTCTTTCAACCTCATCAAAGGATTTTATGCCTGTTAATTTGGCCTCTCTTAACAATGTCCTCTTCAGAGTTTCACGCGGTCTGCCTCTTTTTCTTCGGCCTGTTGTGTTCCACTTGATAGCTTGTTTTGGGATTCTCTGATCATTTCTTCCATTCAAGTGACCAACATATGTCCATCTCCTTTTCCTGATCACCCATGAGACTGGTTGTTGTTCAGTCATCTGTCTTATCTCTGCATTGTTCTTGAATTCGTTCCGCTTGATGCCGAGTATTTTCCTTAGGCATTTGTTTTCAAAAGAGTCTAATTTCTTTTCTATTTCTTTAGTTCTTTTCCAGCTTTCGCATGCATAAATGAGGGTGGATATTACATTTGAATTGAATAGTCTTAACTTGGTTTTTGTGCTTATAACTTTTGAATTCCATATGTTCTCAAGATTCTTGAAGATTGACGCTGCTTTTGCAATTCTGATCCTAACTTCCTTTCTAGTGTCACCATCCTGGTCTATGTAGCTGCCAAGGTATGCAAATTGATTGACTTCTTCAATATCTGTCTCTTCTACGTGTATTTTTCCTTTTTGATTGAGGGGAATTTTCATTATTTTTGTTTTGTCCTTGTTAATTTCAAGTCCTATTTTGCTAGCCAGTGAAGACAGGCTATCTGTTTTTTTCTTGCATGGAATTCACATTGTTACTGATAAGAGTTATGTCATCAGCAAAATCAAGATCTTCTAGTTGGGTCCCATGTACTCAATCAATACCTGTGTTACCTGTGCAGCATTTTTTCATTATGAAGTCTGTTGTAATGCCAAAAAGTAAAGGAGACAGTAGTCTGTTCGAACATCAGCTCGAAATTCAAGGGAGAAGATAACAATAAAACCCGTTTTCTTCACAACTTTTGTTCTAACACAGAAGTTCATTCAGGCTATTAGGACGGTTTATGATGTTCAGCGACCACGAAAGAGACGTCACTTACCCGCAGAAACTTTCCTGGTCTAAGATATAGGACATCTTGGTCCCACACGCCCTAATCTCCTGTTCCAAGTTTGAGATGGACATGCAGGATATCAGTGCCTGAAAATCTGTGGCATGTACAAAATATGCTATCATTATCTGCATAATACATGTATAGTGTATGGTAGTACACGCGTATATGCACAAACATACATACATACAGATGTCCATCCATCCATACGTACATATATACATACATACATACATACATACGTACATACATACATACATACACGCATATATACATACATTCACATACACAGGAACAAAGGTGCCCGTACTACACTAGCTACACGACAGTTCAGTTTAAGCAAACCAGAACTGGCCAAGACCCTATCCCGCCCCTCCCTTGATGCTCCCAGTTGCGAGCTCAACCTGACTAACAGGGCCAGTTCTCCGCTCTTGCCTCCACTGTAACCCAGTCTCTTGAGAAACTAGCCCCCCCCCCCCCAACAACATCCATTCTGGGTCTCCAAGTAAATCATCGCAACCCACTCCTAAACCGACACGACGCCCCGTGTTCTTACACCCTCACTGCTGTCGGTTGGTGAAGCGCCCTCCGCAGTTTCAAGCAAATGAAACAACAAACCATGGAAGAGATACACGGCAATACAATCAGATATTTCTGGATAGCAATACAATCATATATTTATCCATAGCAATCCAGTCACTGCTAACTAATAATGGAGATACAATGAGGGAAATTAAAAGGAGGACATCTATCGCTCTTCAGAAAGTAAAACAACTAAAGAAGCTGTGGAGAGGAGCAGACAGAATTACAAAAATAAGATTTTTAAGGGCATGCATCTTTCCCATCGCAACGTATGCCTGTGAGACCTGGACACTTAACAAAACAGCTGAGAAACACATAAATGCTTTTGAATGTAAATGCTACAGAAGAGTTATTCAAATATCGTGGACACAAAAAAGAACAAATATATCCATACTACAAGAGCTTAATATTGAAGAAGACTGGCTAGTAAAGAGTATTAAAGAGAGAAAACTGAAATATTTTGGGCACATTAAACGTCATGATAATTTAGAGAAGACCATATTGGAAGGATACATAATGGGAGAAATTGTCATCAATTTAGTTTTCTTCACATTAAGACAGAGGTTGTGCTCTTCACTATTCTTACGGACTGACATACTTAGTTTTTCCAATGCTTTTTGTGTTGTGGACAGTAATGCTGTATCATCAGCATATCTAATCTCTGGTATTTCGTAACATTGTAATCAGCATGAGTAACTTCATACCTAGAACTTACCACTGAACCCTTGTTCCGTGCACAAATACTCAACAACCCTGGAGAAAAATTCGTAGGTTAGGACTTCCCTTTCTGTACACTGCGGTATATAAGACGACATACAGGAGTCGTAGTCCCCACTGATTCTGAAAAAAGAACAGCGAAGATGATGAATGACGTAGTGGATGAGTGATGGATGGAGTGAGTGATGAGTTGTTGTGGGGGGGGGGGGAAGAAAAGTGACAGAAGATTAGTGAAATTTAAAAAAAAAACATTATTTGGAGAAATGGAGGAGAGAGGAAGTTATAAAATGATTTGAAGGAAACAGTAAAAGAAAATGTATAATGGATATTTTTTTTTTACATTCAGTCTCTCAGGTCAGAGATAAAGTTATTCGTGGGACTGTGCAGTAAATTAAGTGTGCCGTCCCATGCATGACAGATATTCTCAGTTTATGGAGGTTATTTTCATTGCAAAAGTGTGTCAGGTATCCATATTTATAACTGAATTGGCAGAATGGATCCGGCAACTATGAATGTCCGTCTCTTTTTTTTGGAAACCCGGACAGCCTTTGATATATACTTGTGCCTCGCCTTGCATCTAGACGGTTCTTTGTTTTTTCAAGGGCTCTTCTTCTTCTTCTTACTTTTTCGTCTTCTGTGTTTGTTCTCAAAAGCGCTTTGGGTGCGTTCTGTCACGAATTACTTAGGCGCCTAATGGTTCGACATATCGGTCATGATATCATTTTAGGACCTGCTCTTCTTGAGGTATGGTTTCTGGTCATCCACCAGTTTTAGTAGTCCCGTTTTCAAGGGACACCACTAGGAGATACAATACGGTTTTGGTTGTATTAGGTTTGCTAACACTGACTGCAGGTAGCTGGCCTTGGATTATAGGCAAGCAGGTAGGTAACACCCCCCCACACCCCCCCCCAACCTGTTTCCACGCCATTAAGGCATATTGGGGATACGCTGTTAGGCCCGTATTTCCAAGACCATGGACACGTGACAGTGTGATGTGGTCAGCATCACGCCTGGCCTGTATGTAAGTAGCACTGTACACTTCTCTACCTGGGAGCCTTTCAGTCAGCAAACCATGATGGCGATGATACCTGTTACTACCTCGACCAAACCGTCTTAAAAAAAAAACACCAACTATAACCTTGCTAACAGAACAATGTGCCTGGTATATTCTTACCTGCAGAAATCTAACCTCCTTCCGGGTCTCCGAGTGGTAAAGACAGCCTCGTAAAACGTCGGCAAAGCAGAGCTGAAGCAGATGTTCATCTCTGGAATATCACACTGGGAACCTGTAACAGACGGTATTAATGTTACATTTTCTGGACGAACCCAGCGGTTTTAAAACTGCTGTCACGTGGGTATCAGTTATTCACAGACAGATATTGGCTAGGTACTAAGAGGTAAATGTTACCTTTTTTTCCTTTAGCTTGTATTACTGGATGTGAAGACACAATTTCTATGCAGAGCCATATAAATCACAGAGAACCTTTCCCTTTGAAACCATGAGAAATCTTTAATAAGGGACCTTATAACTGAATTGGCAGAATGGATCCGGCAACTATGAATGTCCTTCTCTTTTTGGAAACCCAGACACTCTTTGATATATACGTATGCCTCGACTTGCACCTAGATGGTTCTTTTTTTTTCAAGGGCTCTTCTTCTTCTTCTTTTTCGTCTTCTGTGTTTGTTCTCAAAAGCGCTTTGGGTGCGTTCTGTCACGAATTACTTAGGCGCCTAATGGTTCGACATATCGGTCATGACATCATTTTAGGACCTGCTCTTCTTGAGGTATGATTCCTGGTCATCCACCAGTTTTAGTAGTCCCGTTTTCAAGGGACACCACTAGGAGATACAATACGGTTTTTGGTTGTATTATGTTTGCTAACACTGAAGTCCTCAACACGTACAAGAAGCTAGACATGAAATAGACGGAATTTAACAGCAAACAAAAATAGACCTACTTCCTCTACATTGTAGGGGAAAAAACGGAAATTTCCAAAACTGGAATGTTGCCGGAGCTAAAGAAGGAGGACACAAAAATGGCACCTATTTTTCACATCCGGAGCACTTACGAGATAGATATATAAAAGAAAGAAAAGTCACAGTTCACTTCGACAAGGGAGAAAAAAAATCATAAAAAGTAACAAAGGAGTATATATATATATATATATAATTTTAACCATTAAATGGCAGGACAAGATCAGGAACGAGGAGGTCTGGGAACAGTCAGGAAAAAGAACCTATGAACCTACAAATCATGTCTAGAAAATGGAGGAGGATTAGCCACACTCTGGGAAAAACCGACACCTGCACAGCAGGACAGACACTGGCACGGAATCCTCAAGGAAATAGAAAACGAGGAAGACCTAGATTTACTTGGAGAAGAGAAATTATGACAGTGTTCAGAGACAAGGGATGCACATGGAAGGAAGCAGAGAATAATTCCAAGAACATGGATGACTGGAGAGCCTTTATCCGTAGGCTATGCTCTCAAGGGAGTGAAAGGCGATGATGATGATGATGATGATGATATATATATATATACACATATATAAGCGCACGCACACACACACACATCAAAAAGATACCAAAGCACAAAAATGAAGGAAACGAAAACCACATCGAAATGACAAACCATACAGATAAGAAGATAAAATCCCTTCTCATGCCCACAATATAAATTGGGGACATAGTCTTATTTCCAACCCCCCCTCCTCCTTTTTCTCAAGACCATCATCACAGGAAAGCGTGATGAGGCCAATATAATGCCTGACCTCATTTACCTTCCCAGATCCTTGTCTGGTCCCAATTTTTAGAGGCTGGGTGGACCCCGGAGCCTTTTTAGTGTGGTGATACCAGGGAAAAAAAAAGAAAAAAATTCTCTACTGTTGGGACTTGAACCTGCTACCACCGAGCGCCTAACCATTCAGCCAAACAGGCTACTAAAGCATACAGATAACGAAGTTCAAACAAAAACACAAGATGAAAGACAAACCACACAGATATAAGAGACAAACAGAAACAAAATAAACGGCAAGAGAATAGCAGAGGTTCGGTTTCTATACAAGCAGTTTCTATAGCAGGAAGAACAACAGTCCGCGAATAAAGACAGCTGCATTTTCCTGTCCACAATATTTATGACATAGCAGAGAAAAAAAACACTGACCTGGGATTTTTGACCTGTTGTATAACACATGCTGCTGACCTTTATCCACTAATAATTTTTTGTTACCTTCCTGTACAACCTTATTTTCAACTGTGAAACAACTGTCTTGCAAAAGCTGAAGGCTACGCCCTGTGGGCGTGTCGTTAGACAGCGTCACGGCGTGGAACACGCCCTACATAAACAATTTATCACTCGAAGACCTTCAGCTGTTGCCACTGAATTTATTTTCTTGTTTTCATTGTACTTTTCTTATTGACGTTAACAAGTGGTAACTCTTTCTTCACACAAAAGCCATCATCATCATCATCATCATCATCATCATGTGCTATGAAGATTGACTTTGACGGTTATGCTCTTCCACAAAACGAGATTCCTTTTTTTCCATTAGTTCATTTGATGACTTTCTGTTATGTCATATCTATCTATCTATCTATCTATCTATCTATCTATCTATCTATCTATCTATCTATCTATCTATCTATCTATCTGTCTGTCTGTCTGTCTGTCTGTCTGTCTATCTATCATCTTAGTTTCCTATTGCTGTGGGTCTTACAAGATCTTATCTTTGTTCTCCATTCTTTTTACACGTTTAGTTTACATTAGTTTACAAAAGTAAAAAGTGACCCTTTGAAGTTAAAATGTGAGAACCATTGAAACAGAGAAATAGATTGTACGAGAACCGCTGGAATAGAGAAACAGAGTTGCCCAGATCCACAGATGCAGCACAAGTTAGGCCTTCAGAAAACGTCTTCCTCAGGTAGTCTGAGCAAATCTATCTAAATCCATATTAGCCACCAACGTTGTGATTCTAATTTTCCACAAACCAAATTTGCATAGCGTTTTACCTGTAACGTCCAGAGATGATGCTGTACTTAAGGCGGCCACAGAGTCTATCATTCCTGCCAGTAACGTGGCGTTCGGGAGGTCTGGAGTTACTGGACTTGGAATTACGGCGCCCCAAACTGTAATAAATGTGGGAAAATGAATCTTTACAAGAGACTGTTAAACAGTTCAGTCAGTCAGTCAGTCAGTCAGTCAGGCAGTCAGTCATATCCTTGTCCCTTGCGGAACTTTGTGTCTCTAATAGCTCCCCTGTAGGCTTCTCGGTTGTAAGCAAGATGCCCCGCTGCTGATGCATCCATTTGCAGATTATCAACGATGTCTTGCAGCCATCTTCGCCTTGGTCTTCCTCTCTTTCTTTCCCCCATCATGTACCCTTCCAAAACGGTCTTCTCTAGATTATCATGACGTTTAATGTGTCCAAAATATTTAAGTTTTCTCTGTCTAATCCTCTTTACTAGCCAGCCTTCTTCAATATTAAGTTCTGGTAATATGGATATATTTATTTGGTTTTTGTGTGTGTGTCTCCATGATATTTGAAGAACTCTTCTGTAGCATATACATTCAAAGGCATTTATGTGTTTCTCAGCTGTTTTGTTAAGTGTCCAGGTCTCACAGACATATGTTGCAATGGGAAAGATGGATGCCCTTAAAAATCTCATTTTTGTAGTTTTGTCTATTCCTTTCCACCTGATTCTTGAACAATTATGTTATAGAATCTTCTTCTATTTCCCTGAAAGTTTTAGTTGATGTTCTCTGTAGCTGATGCGGTGAAGGCGATAAGGTACAGATTGTGTCGGATTGGGAGCGGGTTAATTCGGCTGTTCTTTCCATTTCTTCGGTGGAGTTAAAAAGCAAGGGGTGTGGAATACCATTTTCTTAGCAGAATCAACTGCCCCGTTAGCCAGGCTAAGCCTGCTACTGGATGTACCAAGGGAGGGATGGGACAAGGTGTTGGTCAGCTGTGGTTCCCTAATCTTGGCCCTATGTCATGTAGTCGCTGACTGTCAGATCGGACAGCGTCTTCACTGTTTTAATTAAGCTTTAGAAAACTTTTTTTTTTTTTGTGCGTCGTAACGGCGCTACTTGGATTTCATGAAGCAAGGGAAGTAACCAAGAAAATTACATTTGATAATTCGTTTTCTGGTTTTAGGTCTTTTTCATGTACACTTTTGGGTCTTTCTATTGTAGAGTGTTCCAAGATAAACTGCTGACGAAGGCCTGCAGTTAACTCATGCCACTGCTGATAGTTGTCCTAACAGAAGTGTGTAAAGCAAATCTGTCTTGATATTGCTATAGAATTTCCAGAATTTACTACTCTCTGTAGGCATGTTATTCACTGTTGTGTAGACGGTTTTAAGATTACATATTCCGCTTTTTGATTTCTAGGTCTGTCCCGTTATTTCTGGGTTAAAATAAAAGAAATTCTTGAATCTTAAATTTAGGAATTAGCATCATCGCATTCGGGGGCACAGGGATAAGTGCTCCTCTAACTGCTTCAGCAACCACCGAAGACTATGAACACTGTTTGTTCTGGCAACTTGGAATTCTACCACCCAGTCACTGCCTCTTCACACATCTATCCTTCATATCAGCGCTTGACCGCTCCTCCTCCTTCTGCACCAGTTCCGCGGCCACACGACTTCAGTATAACTGTCCTGCTCATAGGAATCATATCTGTTGCAATAGCGTTACGTGCAACATGGGCGGCTACCTCACTGCCTGTCACCCCCCCCCCCCGCCCCCAACATGTCCTGGGCAATATATTCACCTCAGCCTGGCTGACATTGGATTGTCCCAAGAACTGAACCCACTCCTGACGTAGCTAACCCCTCTCTATCTTGCGAAGCTTCGAGAGAGTCCATCACGACCACACCGTGTGTGTCATCCTGCCAGACTAGTCAGGTCAGAGTCTTGGTCACTGCCTTAAATCTCCATCCACTTGCTCGACGAAGGGTAGAATGGTAGACGGGCCTGCGTGCCCAATTCTTAACTCTTCGAAAATAAAAGTCTGTTCGTTCGTTAGTTCGTCCTCCATGAGGTCCCTGCTTTCTTTACCCCTAGTCTGCCTCGCCTGTAGACAAGGAAGCCTCATCCACTCTTTTTTCGCCGTCCGTGAAGATTTTAGGACATTATCTAATTTCAAAATTTAAAAAAAAAAAAAATAAATCTTCACGTGTTTTGTTCTCAGCCGTCTCTTTCCTGTTTCTAGGTTGAGGATAGAAGGGGTTTTACTTTTCCTGCCCGTAACCCCGCTTAACCCCTGGTTATATGTTTACTGAACAAAATCTATTTTTAACCTGCAGTTAAACACATACTCCGTTTACACATTTTACAGAACCATTCTGTCATACATCATATGTATGTGCGTTTTACCTTCACGGAAGATATCAAGATTTTTAACATACATTACTTATCCTGTGTGAATTATTCAACAACTGCTGATAACAAATTCTGGAGGGAACTTCTAATTTAATATGACATGTCAATTAAGCTCTTTACTGGCAATTTACATTGCCAGGAACGAACTACACAGTCAGCAACATCTGCCACAATTATTCAGAAGTTACCTTTTTTTCGGGTTGTTTTTCGGTTAAAAATGTTCATCGCGTAATAACAATTAAAATTTTAAAATCGAAATTAACTGGAATTTAACGGAAACTTAATGTATTTCCTTCAAACATATTAACATTATTATTTAAAGCGGAAATAGCTGAGTGATACTTTCTAATCTAAAACAGTTTAAATAACCGCTTACCTGCGCATATTAAAGTAGTCCAGTTTGTTTAATAGCAGCTTTGTGAATCAGAAACAATTTCAGCGGAATAAACGGTGAAACACTGATCGATGAACAGCTCAAATTAAGTTTGCCTTGTTTTTTTTTTAAGAGTCACGTGACATAGCAACGGTTTCTAGCACTTTGGTTGGTTCTGTCAGTAATAGGTAGGTAGGTAGTCCCATAGCAAATGCCGTAGGGGATGAAGCGTTAGGGACCTCATTATGCCGTGCCATCAGTGTGTGAGATAGAGTGACCAGTGGCTTTCCTCACTGCCTTTGCTCACTGCCTTTTACTCACTGCCTTTACTCACTGCCTTTCCTTCCCAGATTGTCTCTGGAACCCATTTTACGAGGCTGGGTCAACCTCGAGGGCCGTATCGGTTGGAAAAAAAGTCCCCCTCAGCTGGGGATTCGAACCCTCGACCACTCGTTTGCTAGACGACTGCTCTAACCACTACGCTATCCGATCCCTGTGTCAATAATGCTGTCTCTAAAATGATATGAAAGTGCACAATAATTGCTTCTCTGACCTTTCGATTTTTTCATTCAACCAATGGTTTAAGCCCTCCGGTTTATTACACTGGTCAGGTCTGGAGATACTTTTGTAAAATGAACAACATAGTCAAAAACAGAGTGCAAACGGGAAAATAGTGTCCTGGAATGTTAAATATTTTCTAGCTAACTTAGATTCATTCATTCATTCATTCATTCATTCATTAGCATGTCCCTTGTGGAACTTCTGCAAACTCTCATGACGTTCAATATTTCCGAAATACTTACGCTTTCTCTGTTTAATCTTCTTTACTTACGAACTTTCTTCAATAAAATTCGTGTATGTATGTGATCCTTGAAAAAGGCTTTTTGACGAAACATCGGATTGATGTGTGACCTTCATTTACATGTGCTCATCTTGCTTTCTGCTATTCTTGTTTCTGTTCATTTTCCTCACTTTCTATCTCTTTTTTTTAAACTGTGCAACACACTCATCTATTTTCGTTTCTGAACTAACATCTCATATGTCTCCCATACAGCTGCAAGTGCAGAATTTTCAGTTCAACGTTGCTCGCATGGAAGAACGACGAAGGGAAAGAAAGTAGGAAACAGCCAGGGGAAGTTAATCCCTACGATTCACTGCTACCACTAACATGCATGATTACCCGACGTTTCGTTAACAACGTGAGAAACGACGTCAAATTAACCGGCTTTAATTAACATATTTAAGGTTTCCGTTAAAAAAAAATTAACCGCAGGATCGCGGTAATATATCGATATGATGAGCAGCCCTAAGTGGTTTTTTTTTCAAATAATGTTCAGATGATGCATTATCAGTAAGAACATCAGCTAACTTTAAAAGTCACCAAGCCATTCTTGTAGTTACGTATAACATTAACTTCATATTTGTTACATAGTTTGATAAGTTTCTGTGTACACGAAAGTTACATTTGACAGAGAGACAGACAGACAGACAAACAGACAGACAGACAGACAGGCAGGCAGATAGATAGATAGATAGATAGATAGATAGATAGATAGATAGATAGATAGATAGATAGATAGATAGATAGATAGATAGATAGATAGATAGATAGATAGATAGACGGACAAACAACAAACAGATAGACAGACGGACAGACGCACGGATGGATGGATGGATGGATGGATGGATGGATGGATGGATAAATGAATAGATGTATGCCACGTAGAGAAAGCGCGCGATATATATATATATATATATATATATATATATATATATATATATATGAGAGAGAGAAAGGATAAAAGAGAGACAGACAAATATAATATTCACACATAATGTCACAATGATTTACCTGTCGCACACAACTGAAGGGCAGCAAGAACCGCCACAGCCTTCATCTCGATGCTGTATATCACTTCTTAAAGACGAGAAAGAAAACACAAAAGCTCTCTGGCTCCTCAACTCGCGGCCCTGAAGATAGCTTTCTGACGGATTTCAATGATCTCTTTACTTCTTCAAAAATAAATATTTTGAGCTCAAACGTCCGATCTATAAACTTATATTGTTAGATACTATTAAATGTTTTGAATAAAATATTATTTTTACAAATTGTTCTCCGCGTTTTCTTTGAAAAAGGTAAGGAAATTTTTGACTAACAGAGAAAAACAAATGTAATCTGTTTTATTTCTTTGATTGGATGAATAACTCTAGATATACCGGCTAGTGTTATTCCCCGCGAAGTTTGTCGAGTGAAGGTAGACACAAGATCTACAGCTGCAGCTGAACTAGGATGAAGCTAGAGGACTTATATAGGCGGCCGCGCGCACCTGCTTTAGGTCAGCAAAACCTGTCGTCAGAGCCATGTCCTGGGCGTACATCCGTATATCAAAGTGATTCACAAAGACAATTTTCATATACGTCTGAGAATGTAGGAGTGGGCGAATATTCAGTATTGCGTGGGTGGGTTTCTAGAAAATGTGTTAATTAATAATCACTGAGGAAATTTAAACCACAGAACGCGCGTATTATCGTTCCGCGTTTATAACAAACGATTTCCCTTATCTTTTTTTGTTTTGTTAAACCCTTTCTCATCGTTATGTCCGAATATTTGTTACTTTGATTTCTTAACATATTCAAACATTAAGTCTAGGAGAACGTTAGACGTACCGCCGAGTTATCCCCCCATTTCTCATGCAATATATTCAGCTGTTTTACATAATGTCAGGTCTCGAAGATAATGTTTACCAGGACGATAAACATTGCCCCTGCTGTTTTATTGTTTGTTTGTTTTTCTTGCAGGGGAGAAAAAAAGAGATCAGTTCTCTTAATTTATGAATTGACGATCTTTCTTTTTGGAATAGTAGACAACATGAGGCCCGTGTGTCCTGGCAACTTATAGTTACGCACTTCGACTGGGGATAGAATGATTTGAATTAGAGGAAGAAATAGAATGATTAAGTTTTGCAGGAAGTTTAACTGAGGGAGAGGAAAAAAAAGAAGAAGAAATAGCAGTTAAAAGCAGGAAGGAGATCAGATGATAATGAACAAACAAACAAAACAAAACAAAACAGAAATAAATCAATATTTCAGCGGAAAGCTTTCATCAAGCTTGTGAAACAATGGATAAACTAAGAGAAACATAGAAGAATACGAAAATCACTGATCGTGTTCAGATCACTTGGAAAGAAAACAGACCATGAAATGCTTATATTCATTTGATTTCCAGAAGGGCGATCTGTGAGCAGCCAAAGTTAGTATTCCTGGAGCTCAGGCAGTCAGTCAGTCATCTGTATGTCCCTTGCGGAACTTTGCCTCCCTACCAGCTCTTCCGTAGGCCTCTCTTCTGCAGCTAGTAATAGGTAAAAGGTAAAATCCCGGTCTCCATATCATCAGGGCATGAGGGACACAATGTTAAGCCTTATCTCCACGACCTTCGGCACATGAAAGTCTGATGTGGTCAGTATCACGCCTGGCCTCATTTACATTCCTAGGCTTCTCTGGTACCCGTTTTTTTATATGTTGACCTCGAGGCTTTTTTAGTGTGTAACAGAAAAAAAATCCACTGCTGGGACTAGTAATAGTAATAGACATGTTATGGCAAAAGTTGAATAATAATAATAATGAAGTAGAAAATGAGAATGTGAAAAATGAGAGAAATTGCAGTTTGATTTCTTTCATTCCAACAAAATCAACGAGTAGATACTTTTAATTTCATTGTGTGGAGAAGGAGAGGGAGTGGGAAGGGGCTATGAAGACGTTGTTCGATTTGACATTCAGCTGACCCATAGCCGGCGTGCTAGCCTCAGGGTTGGCGAATCATATCTGGCCAAAACCCTGTTCCACCTCTCTGTTGGTATCCCTGGCAAGAGGCCTATCTTGGCTAACGGGGGGGGGGGGGGGGAATCCCCATAGTTCTCATGGTGGTGGAGTCTGCTAAAGAAGTATTGCATTACCCCTCCCCCCCCCCGCTTTTGTTAAACTCCACTCTGAGACTGTTAAAAAAAAAGTCGTCGTAACCCACTCCCAAGCCGACACGATGTTGTGCCTCAACATCTTCACAGCATCCACTGCAAAGAATACCAGCTCCAGCTTCAGGGAGACTGAATAATAATAATAATAATAATAGTATAATGGGACGCTACTCTTCCGACTCTTGTGTGGTGACTGTCATCTCAAATATTCTCAGTTTTAAGTTTATTTTTAAAAAGTCATCATCATCATCATCATCATCATGTGCCTGATAGGTAGGGACTGTTTGGTCACATAACTCGATCACTGATGTTTTTTGTTTTTTGTTTTTTTGCATCGGCTCATCTTGTGACTTTTCTGTCACAACGTCATATTTAAACAGATAATACATTTCTCTCTTGACCTTCCTCTGCCTCTTTTTTTTTTCTATTGAGTTTTCCTGTTGTGACGATCTTTTCAGATCAATCTCTTTTCATTATATGCCCAGTCAGTATAGATGATTGTCTTCTTTGTTGTTTTCATTGTTTCTTTTTTTTCTTTTTTTTCTGTTAGTTTCATCAATGGTTATTAATTAAGATTCTCTGCTTCTAGTTATTTTAATCAACGGCTATTAATTAACATTCTCTGTTTCTAGTTATTTTAATCAACGGCTATTAAATAACATTCTCTGCTTCTAGTTATTTTAATCAACGGCTATTAGTTAACATTCCCTGCTTCTAGTTATTTTAATCAACGGCTATTAGTTAACATTCCCTGCTTCTAGTTATTTTAATCAACGGCTATTAATTAACATTCTATTTGACTGACATTCCTTTAGGGCCAACATTGGCTCATAGGATGGAAATCATATCTTTCCATGTCTGACAACTCGTCGCCGCCCGCTGTAGGTCTTGGATGGACTTGAATCCCAAAGTTGTGCTCTCTCTAGTGATGGTTCTACGTAGAGTCTCCCTTGGTCTGCCTTGCTTTCTTTTATTAACATTCTATGCTTCTAGTTATTTTCATCAAATGGCTACTAATTAACATTCTTTGCTTATAGTTACTTTCATCAAATGGCTATTAATTAACATTCTTTGCTTCTAGTTACTTTGTTTACTGGATATTGTTTAACATTTTTTGCTTCTAGTTATTTTCATCAAATGGATATTAATTAACATTCTTTGCTTCTAGTTACTTTCATCAGGGGTTATTGATTAACATTCTCTACTTCTATTTCTTTTCATCAAATGGCTATTAAGTAATATTCTTTGCTTCTAGTTAGTTTCATCAAATGGATATTAATTAACACTCTTTGCTTCTAGTTAGTTTCATCAGTGGTTATTGATTAACATTCTCCGCTTCTAGTTATTTTCATCAATGGTTAGTACTTAACATTCTTTGCTTCCAGTCAGTTTCATCGGTGGTTATTGATTAACATTCTCTGCTTCTAATTAATTTCACCAATCGCTCTTCTTCTTCTTCTTCTTCTTCGTTCGCACTGTCTGTCTATATCTGCAGTCCTGTCTCTTGGATAAATTTCACTGTTTTTTGTAACTCATGTATGGAACCGTAGAGCTTATCTTCTTTAGTGGTTTCACTGGGCCAGTAATTATTTCTCAGTGTCTCGTAGTTGATGCAGTTCTGGAGGATATGTTCCACGGTTTGGGGCACCTGGGCACATGTACATAGATTAGTAGTACCAACCTTAAACTTTGTATACATATGACTTCTATCAGACTCCAGAATTGATACATGTCCTGTAGTAATTCTCACAGATGCAAGATCAGTACTGGAGGCTCTTCAGTGCAACAAACTACCAGACCTTAAGGATGCCTTGTCAAAAATTGGCTTACAACATGGAGTCACTTTGCAGTGGATTCCCTCCCACTGTGGGATACCAGGCAATGAGAAAGCTGACCATCTGGCTAAAGAGGGCACTGAAATGGAGCAACCAGACATACCAGTCACCTATAATCAGAAGAAAAAAACCAATCGCTCTGTTTATCAAAATTCTTCTCTGCTTCTGGTTACTTTCATCAATCGCTCTATTAATCAATATTCTCCGCTTCTAGTTAGTTTCATCAATCGCTCTATTCATCAACATTTTCTGCTTCTAGTTAGTTTCACCAATCAACATTCTCTGCTTCTAGTTAGTTTCACCAATCAACATTCTCTGCTTCTAGTTAGTTTCAACAATCAACATTCTCTGCTTCTAGTTAGTTTCAACAATCAACATTATCTGCTTCTTGAGGTCGATTCTTAAAGACAACGTCGTCCACTTCCAACCTGATGTATAAAAAATGTCAAAGTAATCCTGTCATGCTTTAGAGGCACATAGGGATATAGTGATAGTACCCATATTTCCCTTGACCTGTCAGGACACTAGAGAGTGAAATGGTCAGTATCACACCTGGCCGTCTTTCCTTCCCCAACTCCAGAAGAAGTCGGGTACCCAGTTCTACAGCTGGGTGACCGGGGTGCCTACTGCCGGATTCGAACTCTCGACCTTCGCCAGGAGAGACCAGTGCACTAACCACTTCGCCACTCAGACACCCTCAGACAGATGTATGTTTAGGAGATATTTACCATTGTACAAAGCACACAGATTCATCTCGCTTCTTGAAGGTTACCAACTCACAATCTATTATTACTCTGACACACCCATAACACTGAAGAGCCCCGGACGTCATGTATTGTTCCCCCCACGTAATGACGATTTTTGTACGTAAATTTTCCCTTGTTCTGACGTTTATGGAGACATTTTCTGGTCTGAATTTAGAAAAAAGAGTTATGACAGATGATTAATTTGTTGAAAGTCAGACATTACGTGGGCTGTACTTGATCGACCTTTGTCTCCCCTAACTGCACATTCCTCTGTTTTTTTTGTTCGCGGTGACGTAATTTATGTAGACCGGAAATTTCACTTTTTTCTTATTATACTTCCGTTGGCGATCACTCTCTTGTTTCTCGCAGTATACTTCTGTTGATGACCACTCTCTTGTTTCTCTCATTATACTTCTGTTGATGGCCACTCTCTTGTTTCTCTCATTATACTTCTGTTGGTGGTCACTCTCTTGTTTCTCTCATTATACTTCTGTTGATGGCCACTCTCTTGTTTCTCTCATTATACTTCTATTGATGGTCACTCTCTTGTTTCTCTAATTATTCTTCTGTTGATGGTCACTCTCTTGTTTCTCTCATTATACTTCTGTTGGTGGTCACTCTCTTGTTTCTCTCATTATACTTCTGTTGACGGCCACTCTCTTTTTTCTCTCATTATACTTCTGTTGATGGCCACTTTCTTGTTTATCTCTGTATACTTCTGTTGGTAGCCACTCTCTTGTTTCTCGCATTATACTTCTGTTGATGGCCACTCTCTTGTTTCTCGTATTATACTTCTGTTCGTGGCCACTCTCTTGTTTCTCGCATTATACTTCTGTTGGTGGCCACTCTCTTGTTTCTCGCATTATTCTTGTGTTTGTGGCCACTCTCTTGTTTCTCGCACAATACTTATGTTGACGTTCACTCTCTTGTTTTTTTCATTATTTTTCTGTAGACGTTCACTCTCTTGTTTCTCTCATTATTCTTCTGTTGAAGTTCACTCTCTTCTTTCTCTCATTATTCTTTTGTTGACGTTCACTCTCTTGTTTCTCGCATTATACTTCTGTTGGTGGCCACTCTCTTGTTTCTCGCATTATTCTTCTGTTGGTGGCCACTCTCTTGTTTCTCGCATTATTCTTCTGTTGGTGGCCACTCTCTTGTTTCTCGCATTATTCTTCTGTTGACGTTCACTCTATTGTTTCTCGCATTATTCTTCTGTTGACGTTCACTCTCTTGTTTCTCGCATTATTCTTCTGTTGACGTTCCCTCTTTTGTTTCTCTAATTATACTTCTGTTGATGTTCACTCTTTTGTTCTCTCATTATACTTCTGTTGATGGTCATACTCTTGTTTCTCTCATTATACTTCTGTTGATGGTCACTCTCTTGTTTCTCTCATTATACTTCTGTTGATGGTCATTCTCTTGTTTCTCTCATTATACTTCTGTTGATGGTCATTCTCTTGATTCTCTCATTATACTTCTGTTGACGATCACTCTTTTGTTTCTCTCACTATACTTCTGTTGATAGTAACTCTCTTGTTTCTCTCATTATACTTCTGTAGAAGATCACTCTTTTGTTTCTCTCATTATACTTCTGTTGATGCTCACTCTCTTGTTTCTCTCATTATACTTCTGTTGATGATCACTCTTTTGTTTCTCTCATTATACTTCTGTTGATGGCCACTCTCTTGTTTCTCTCATTATACTTATATTGACATTCACTCTCTTGTTTCTCTCATTATACTTCTGTGGATGGTCACTCTCTTGTTTCTCTCATTATACTTCTGTTGATGGACACTCTCTTGTTTATCTCATTATACTTCTGTTGATGGCCACTCTCTTGTTTCTCTCATTATATTTCTGTTGAAGTTCACTCTCTTGTTTCTCGCATTATTCTTCTGTTTGTGGCCACTCTCTTGTTTCTTTCATTATAGTTCTTTTGAAGTTCACTCTCTTGTTTCTCGCATTATTCTACTGTTTGTGGCCACTCTCTTGTTTCTCTCATTATAGTTCTGTTGAAGTTCACTCTCTTGTTTCTCTCATTATATTTCTGTTGAAATCCACTCTCTTGTTTCTCGCAGTATTCTACTGTTTGTGGCCACTCTCTTGTTTCTCTCATTATAGTTCTGTTGAAGTTCACTCTCTTGTTTCTCGCATTATTCTTCTGTTGGTGGTCACTCTCTTGTTTCTCGCATTATTCTTCTGTTGGTGGCCACTCTCTTGTTTCTCGCATTACTCTTCTGTTGACGTTCACTCTCTTGTTTCTCGCATTATTCTTCTGCTGAAGTTCACTCTCTTGTTTCTCGCATTATTCTTCTGTTTGTGGCCACTCTCTTGGTTTTCTCATTATTCTTCTGTTGAAGTTCACTCTCTTGTTTCTCTCATTATACTTCTGTTACCATTTACTCTCTTATTTCTCGCATTATACTCCTGTTGATGTTCACTCTCTTGTTTCTCGCATTATTCTTCTGTTTGTGGCCACTCTCTTGTTTCTCTCATTATTCTTCTGTTGACATTTACTCTCTTGTTTCTCTCATTACACTTCTGTTGAAGTTCACTCTCTTGTTTCTCTCATTATACTTATGTTGACGTTCACTCTCTTGTTTCTCTCATTATTCTTTTGTTGAAGTTCACTCTCTTGTTTCTCGCATTATTCTTCTGTTGAAGTTCACTCTCTTGTTTCTCTCATTATAGTTCTGTTGAAGTTCACTCTCTTGTTTCTCACATTATTCTTCTGTTTGTGGCCACTCTTTTGTTTCTCTCATTATACTTCTGTTGAAGTTCACTCTCTTGTTCTCTCATTATACTTCTGTTACCATTTACTCTCTTATTTCTCGCATTATACTCCTGTTGATGTTCACTCTCTTGTTTCTCGCATTATTCTTCTGTTTGTGGCCACTCTCTTGTTTCTCTCATTATACTTCTGTTGACATTTACTCTCTTGTTTCTCTCATTACACTTCTGTTGAAGTTCACTCTCTTGTTTCTCTCATTATACTTATGTTGACGTTCACTCTCTTGTTTCTCTCATTATTCTTTTGTTGAAGTTCACTCTCTTGTTTCTCGCATTATTCTTCTGTTGAAGTTCACTCTCTTGTTTCTCTCATTATAGTTCTGTTGAAGTTCACTCTCTTGTTTCTCACATTATTCTTCTGTTTGTGGCCACTCTTTTGTTTCTCTCATTATACTTCTGTTGAAGTTCACTCTCTTGTTTCTCGCATTATTCTTCTGTTGGTGTCCACTCTCTTATTTCTCCCATTATTCTTCTGCTGGTGGCCACTCTCTTGTTTCTCTCATTATTCTTTTGTTAGTGGCCACTCTCTTGTTTCTCGCATTATACTTCTGTTGGTGGCCACTCTCTTGTTTTTCGCATTATACTTCTGTTGGTGGCCACTCTCTTGTTTCTCGCATTATTCTTCTGTTGACGTTCATTCTCTTGTTTCTCGCATTATACTTCTGTTGAAGTTCACTCTCTTGTTTCTCGTATTATTCTTCTGTTGAAGTTCACTCTTTTGTTTCTCGTATTATTCTTCTGTTGAAGTTCACTCTCTTGTTTCTCGTATTATACTTCTGTTGAAGTTCACTCTCTTCTTTCTCGTATTATACTTCTGTTGAAGTTCACTCTTTTGTTTCTCGTATTATTCTTCTGTTGAAGTTCACTCTCTTGTTTCTCGCATTATTCTTCTGTCGAAGTTCACTCTTTTGTTTCTCGTATTATTCTTCTGTTGAACTTCACTCTCTTGTTTCTCGTATTATACTTCTGTTGAAGTTCACTCTCTTGTTTCTCGTATTATACTTCTGTTGAAGTTCACTCTCTTGTTTCTCGTATTATTCTTCTGTTGAAGTTCACTCTCTTCTTTCTCGTATTATACTTCTGTTGAAGTTCACTCTTTTGTTTCTCGTATTATTCTTCTGTTGAAGTTCACTCTCTTGTTTCTCGCATTATTCTTCTGTTTGTGGCCACTCTCTTGTTTCTCTCATTATAGTTCTGTTGAAGTTCACTCTCTTGTTTCTCGCATTATTCTTCTGTTGGTGATCACTCTCTTGTTTCTCGCATTATTCTTCTGTTGAAGTTCACTCTCTTGTTCCTCGTATTATTCTTCTGTTGAAGTTCACTCTCTTGTTTCTCTCATTATTCTTCTGTTGACGTTCACTCTCTTGTTTCTCTCATTATTCTCCTGTTGACGTTCACTCTCTTGTTTCTCGCATTATACTTCTGTTGGTGGCCACTCTCTTGTTTCTCGTATTATTCTTCTGTTGGTGGCCACTCTCTTGTTTCTCGCATTATTCTTCTGTTGGTGGTCACTCTCTTGTTTCTCGCATTATTCTTCTGTTGGTGGCCACTCTCTTGTTTCTCGCATTATTCTTCTGTTGGTGGCCACTCTCTTGTTTCTCGCATTATTCTTCTGTTGGTGGCCACTCTCTTGTTTCTCGTATTATTCTTCTGTTTGTGGCCACTCTCTTGTTTCTCGTATTATTCTTCTGTTGGTGGTCACTCTCTTGTTTCTCGCATTATTCTTCTGTTGGTGGCCACTCTCTTGTTTCTCGCATTATTCTTCTGTTTGTGGCCACTCTCTTGTTTCTCGCGTTATTCTTCTGCTGGTGGTCACTCTCTTGTTTCTCGTATTATTCTTCTGTTGGTGGCCACACTCTTGTTTCTCGTATTATTCTTCTGCTGGTGGCCACACTCTTGTTTCTCGCATTATACTTCTCTTGACGTTCACTCTCTTGTTTCTCGCATTATTCTTCTGTTGGTGGCCACTCTCTTGTTTCTCTCTTGTATGTTGACGCCATATTTCTAAAATGGCTGAGTCCGCCCTACCAGATGCATCTAGAAAGGGATGGCATGACATACATGTACTACAACTACTATTCGATTTAGATTTTTAGAGTAAAGTTAAGGTACCGTTTCTCTCTCTCTCTCTCTCTCTCTCTCTCTCTCTCTCTCTCTCTCTCTCTTATATATATCTTTCTGTGTATGTATGTGTTTATCTGCGTGTTTGTGTCTGTGCATATTTTTTTTCTTTTTCACTTCTCATATATAAAATAAAAGGCAAAGATGACTGAATATATCCATACTACAAGAACATAATATTGAAGAAGGCTGGCTAGTAAAGAAGATTAAACTGAGAAAACTTAAATATTTTGGACATATTAAACGTCATGAGAATTTAGAGAACACTGTCTTGGAAGGGTACATAATGGGGGGAAAAGATAGAGAGGAAGACCAAGACGAAGATGGCTGCAAGACATCGTTGATAATTTGCAAATGGATGCATCAGCAGCAGGGCATCTTGCTTACAATCGAGAGGCCTACAGGAGAGCTGGTAGGGAGGCAAAGTTCCGCAAGGGACATGCAAATGACTGATTGACTGACTGAGTTGGTGTGACTGCACTTATCAGGGTTAGGTAACCAAGACCCCGTCCTGCTACTTGTTACAGGCTGAGATTGATTAAGAAGGATGGCCGTCTGGGTTGCTGTGTCAGAAAGATTTAGCAAAACCCACATGTATTAAAACATCTTTTATGGAGATTCCACGTTTGGATGATGTATTCTACAATCAAGAGACCATTCTGGCTTTTACTATATGGGATCTGATGGATCTTCAGTTTTCTATAGCAGGCTTTAGCGTCTACAAAATCAATGTTCGGAGCATGAACTTCCGGTTTCTTTTGATACGTTTAGCTTTAGATTTTGGGTCTTTGCCGTCTGTTCAATTTCCGGACATGTAGGAGCCGAAATCCTGGCCCAAGGTTAGTAAACTGTGGGAACATACATGAGTAACCCTGGTTGATGATGAGATACATGGAAGCAACCCGTTTTCTCTGCCTAGGATACACTTTGTGGAAGGTCCTGTTCACACAGACACCACCCACGCATTGTTCAGGAATATATTGTTTAGGAAACATATACGGAGAGCAGATTCCCTAATCTGGAACACTTCAGATGAGAAGTGTTTTGGCTTTCAGATTTGTTCTTTGTACTCGAACTTTACACACAAAAAAAACTAGATTGAACTTATGTCAATATGGAAACTACGTAATAACCACTCGGTGCTACAGACATCTTGGTTATATTCCGAAACATAAACACGACAATTTTACGAAAACACGACAGCAGGGAAAACCCATAAAAACTGTCTTTGATACGAAAACCAAAAAAACAAATGAAAGAGAACCGGATCTAGGACAGTTGTTTTCGTTGTCAACGCCGTCGAATGGCGACTGAGAATTGACAAGACAACAGGTGGAGAAAGTCAGATTAGGTCATGCTTGGATGAACGGAGATAAGACAAGAGTTTAAGTGGATGCGCAGGATTCGGTTTGTTCTATTTTTAGCTGTTGGCACTCCTTTTCAGATTTGAAGGTCAAGACACGTGATGAGTCAAAGGAAACGGGTAACACCTTTAGAACTAGACTTGAGTTACTAGAATTGATTTTTATCCAACCATATAAAATATTATTTTCTTTAATACAGATCACCGATCTGGACGTGGCATTTTTAATGCACTATTTTAATTAAACAAAAACTAATAGATGATTTAAATCCATTTATGCTGGTCCTTCTTTATGGATTATTTAAATCAATTTATGCTGATCCCTCTTTATAAATGATTTAAATCAATTTATGCTGATCCTTCTTTATGGATGGTTTAAATCAATTTATTCTGGTCTTTCTTTATGGATGATTTAAATCCATTTAGGCTGGTCTTTCTTTATGGATAGCATGCGTGATCGCGTCCTCTCTCTTTGTTTGTCTGTCTGTAAGTTGTTTGAAAGAAGACGATTGATCGAAACATCACTTTGTTTTTCTCGCTGGAAGCACAGATGACTGTGGTGGAGTGACGGCACAGTTGTCGGGACCTTTATACTCTCTCTGGTCAAGACCCTGCTACACAACTCCTTTTGTGCTCCTAGAAGATCCTCAACTTGGTTGGCTTACAGCGCATGACGGAACTGGCTCTCCGATCGCGTAGACTACAGAAAAGCTCGCTTTTTGTTTTTCATTGTTTCTCCTTTTCTCTCCCCCGACCCTTTTTTTTTCTTTCACTCTGGATCTTCTATCAAGTTCTGATAATCCACTCTCTGTCCGACACGACGACGCCCATGGACCAGCACTTTTCTCAACAGTGATCGCGTTAACCCACAGTTCCCGGTAAATTACCTATTTAAAAAAAAAAAAAAGACAAAGGTAAAATCCCCGTTTCCATGTCAGTAAGGCGTATTGGGGAAAGCGGTGTTGGGCCCGTATTTCCACAACCTTCGGAACATGAAAGTCTGATGTGGTAATTATCTTGCCTGGGCCTTATTTACCTTCCCAGATTTCTCTGGTACCCATTTTTAGAGGCTGGGCCAACCCTGGATTAAAAAAAAAAAATTAGGGGGCAAAAAAAAAAAACCCCGAAAATTTCGGAAGTCGTCAGTTACCGTAACCGGTTTTCAGTATATTATCAAAAACTGCAACCAGCGAAATGGACTGGAGATTAATCGGGGCAGTAGACTGACGATGTTCAAATTGCAGGCAGGAGAATGAGTCAGTTTTGATTTTAGTGTTGTTGGTACAGCATATAAGCATTCTGTAGATAGAAAATCTGGCTGCAAACATCGAATTCCTGTTGATATATTTATAAAATGTGTTTAATTTTACATGAAACAAAAAAAAAATGGTACGGAATGTTGTATTGACAAAGCTGGTTTTTCGGAAGACTCCTCGAGTAGAGTGAAAAACAGTTATAAGGTGTGGCCGGAAAGTAATGATACTTATTTTATTCAGCCACTCGCAGGGCGGAGGTGGGGGGGGGGGATTAGAGAGAGAGAATTCTCAAGGCCTGAAGGTTAGTCGGGGATGTTAGGTAAAGGATCGATATCTCGTCATTTGGCTCTAAGCTTTTACAGAGTGCGGATCACTTGCGAAGTGGAAAGCTGTTTAAGGGTTGCTTAACGGTTAAAATGCAGAGAAGTGTCGAGCAGCGATACACGACAAAGTTTTGTGTTAAACTTGAAAAATCCACGACAGAGTCCTTGCTATAATACAGTAAGCCTAAGAGAATGATGCTTTATCGAAAGCACGAGTGTTTCGGTGGCATAAGACGTTCAACAAAGGAAGAGAGAGCGTCGAAGATGAACAAAGCACAGAGCGCCTATTAACGTCTCACACTTCCGACAATGCCGATAAGGTGGAAGCGGTTTTGGACTCTGACCGACGTTTCTGAGTCTTAGATTGATAGCAGATCAAGTGGGACTTCCAAAATCCACTGTGCATGAAATCATCACGAAAGAATTGCGCGTGGCCGGAGATCGCCAGCAACCTGAGATGTTCACCACGACAATGCGCCGAACCATGTGTCGCTGCTAGCGAGAGAGTTTCTAGCGTAACAAACCGTGGCAACGCTGTGCCAACCTCCCTACACCCCGGACTTGGCCCCGGCTGACTTCTTTTCGTTTCCCTGGCTCAAATCAAGCTTGAAAGGCCACCATTGCGAGCTGCCGTGACGAGTCCTTTGAAGTAGATCCCTGTTCAAGACTTCCAGGCGAGCTGCAACTTGTGTCAGAACCGCTGGCAACGGTGTATCGATGATAAGGATGTTATTTGGAGGAATTTTAAGTATATGTAAGTATATTTTAAACAAATCAAATTTTATGGAATCAATCTCATTACTTACCGGGCACACCTTGTATAAGTGTACCGGTTTCAAATAATCCTTGCGCGATCATTGTTTCTCAGGTTCAGCTATTAAGAACATTCCCCTGGCAGCTGAAAGGAGCTAGGGAGTTTATTTTGTTACTATAGAGGGGGAAAAATATATAGTTTATCTTCAAGTCAACTTGTTTAGCAAAACATGTTAACAGGAAGAACAATTTAACTATTTTGTTATCAAGCAAACATTTCAAGACCACACAAAAAGTTTGTAATAAATATAGCCACCACATGTTTATTCTGGAATAATTGTTCTTTACTTTCTTTCTTTTTTCTTTCTTTCTTTCTTTCTTTCTTTCTTCTTCTTCTTCTTTTCTGGAGCTGTGAGTTGGTGTTCTTCACAGCCGATGCGGTGAAGATGTTGAGGAACAGTATCCTAACGGATTGGGACCCGATTATGGCGGCGATTTTCTCAATCCCTGACTGTAGTTATAAAGAAGGTGATGTGCAAAATTTATTTAACAGACCCCGTTGTGATGGCAACTACATGATCCCTGCCCCGTTAACCAGGCTAGGCCTGCTTCTGGGTTTACCAGCGAAGATGTGGGACATGGTCTTAGTCAGCTATGGTTCGCCAACCCTGACACTCGAATGTCAGATATGAGCAGCTGACTGCCTGATCTTCGTTCTCCCCCCCCACCCCGCACCAAACCGCTCTCAAACTTTCCATAGTTAACTTGAATATTCATTCATTTGCATGTCCCTTGCGGAACTTAGCCTCCCTAACAGCTCTCCTGTAGGCCTCTCGGTTGTGAGCAAGATGCCCTGCTGCTGATGCATCCATTTGCAGATTATCAACGATGTCTTGCAATCATCTTCGCCTTGGTCTTCCTCTCTTTCTTTTTCCTGTTATGTACCCTTCCAAGACAGTCTTCTCTAGATTATCATGACGTTTAATGTGTCCAAAATATTTAAGTTTTCTTTGATTAATCCTTTTTACTAGCCAGCCTTCTTCAATATTAAGTTCTTGTAGTATGGATATATTTGTTCTCTTTTGTGTCAGTAATATTTGAAGGTCTTCTGTAGCATTTACATTCAAAGGCATTTATGTGTTTCTCGGCTGTTTTGTTACATGTCCAGGTCTCACAGGCATATATTGCGATGGGAAAGATGAATGCCTTTAAAAATCTTGTTTTTTATAGTTCTGTCGGTTCCTTTCCTCAGCTTTTTTTGTTGTTCTACTTTTTGAAGAATGACAGAATGTCCTCCTTTTTAAGTAAGACATACCAAATAGAAATACGTAAAATGAAGCGAAACTATTTGGCTCTGTCAACAGATACAAGTATTCAGTAATTCGTTATATAACTTGTTTTAACTGTCCAAAATATATCAACTAAGAAAATAAACTAGGAACCGCTTCGTTAATTAACGAACACGTAGTTACTGTAAGTTCGTTAAGTAATAAAGCTGTTCCTACTTTTTTCCCCTAGTTTATACATTTTTGTTATCACAGCTTTACTTCAGCGGCCTCGTGTATAGTTATATACGTTATATACTTAGTTGTATGTACTTATACACCAATTATTCGCGTGTTTTTGCTGTTTGCTGTCCTTACGTCATAACTTTTAGCTGTCTTCAATTCTTTTAATATTATTCTCTCAAAGCTGGTAGCAAGAATCCGAGACTACCAAAGTTGGGCCGACATAGCTACAAGTCAGCTGATGCATTTTTTCTACGCACTTGGTTTGACTTTCAAGTCTAGAATCTTGTGTTACTCTTTAATTTCAAATAATGAGCAAAGAAGAGAAAAAATATATTCGGGCGTTCACGTCTTGTTGTTAACCAGGAAAAGATTAACACTATAAAATAAAAAATATGACAAGAAGAAATAGAAAACGACCTTTGTGGATAGAAAGCAGTTTCAATGTCTTCTTTGATAAAAAAAAAAAAAAAACGGAAACGGTTCCGTTTCAGTAGATTTTTTTCCCCTTCTTTAGTCTTTATAGTTCCCTAAGTGTATGTATGTATGTATGTATGTATGTATGTATGTATGTATGTATGTATGTATGTTGCAGATGAAACCACTGACAGCAGTTATTGAGGAAAGACGCTGGTGATGGTTGGGACATGTGCTCCGAATGACTGACAATTCACTACCAAAAATAGCACTAAGATGGACACCACAGGGGAACAGAAGTAAGGGTAGACCAAAAGAGACATGGAGAAGAACAACAGAAAGGATGTTGAGCAATACAGGGCTCACCTGGGCAAGAGCAGAAAAAAAGGCGAAGGACAGGCATTTGTGGAAAACCCTTGCGGAAGCCCCATGTGCCCTGGGCACTTAAGGTTCAGAGAGAGAGAGAGAGAGAGAGAGAGATGTATGTATGTATGTATGTATGTATGTATGTATGTATGTATTTATGTATGTATGTATGTATGTATGTATGTATATATGTATGTATGTATATATGTATGTATGTATGCATGTAAGCATGTATGTATGAATATATGTATTTTGCATTTGTGTATGTAAATATTCTTCTGTAGTATGTTGTAAAGTTTCTCCTACTATATCTACAATATTGTATATTGTCTGCACATCCTAATATTTTATTTTTCTGTCATTATTTTTTTTCTTTACCTTCTGTTCTTATAATTTTTCCAAGACCAAACTGAACAGCATGGAGACAAGGTATCTCCATACTTCAGACCTGTTCTTATATGGAACGATTTTGATTTCTTTCCTTTATGTCTCACCATATTTTCTGTGTCTTCCATAAATCATCATCATCGTCGTCGTCATCATCATCATCATCATCATCATCATCGCCTCTCACTCCCTTGAGAGAATAGGCCACGGATAAACGCTTTCCAGTCATCCATGTTCTTGGAATTATTCTCTGCTTCTTTCCATGTATCTTCCATATATATCCTAATTATATTTATAAGTTTATACCTGGAATACCGGACTACTTCATAATGCTCCATAGGCTGTTTCTGTGTGTGCTGTGGCATGCCTTTCTGAAGTGTATGAACTTTATGGACTATATTTCCAACTTTTTTTTCTGCTTTCTGTCTCAGGAAAAATATCTGATCGGTTGTAGATCTGTTTTTCCTAAATCCTGCTTGATAATCTCCCTAGATTTCTTCCACGTAATGTGTGTTTTTATACTTTGACAAACATCGTCAAGTTTGGTTGGACAGTGTGTTCATTTGTTACAGCAGTGTTTACTTTTTTGTGTGTAAGGATATAAGGGGAGGTTACCAGCAGGTACAAACAGCAAGTTGGACATGGAGGTAACTCACCATATTCAGCCTTGTGGCGCTACTACGGTCACCATTTTGGCAGACTTCTGAGAGCCATATTCAGATGTCAGAAATGTCAAAATCTTATTTATCTTCCTTTAAAATATCTAGGCTTTACAGCTGGCTTTATTACATGGGGTACTCCTCTGATGATCTGAGGACCATGTGTTGTTTGTTTAGCTGTTTACAACAGAGTTTCCTGCCGACGAGTAAATATCTGTGTTGAACAATGTTGAGCAATTAGAGGGCTCACCTGGGCAAGAGCGGGGTGAAGAAAAGGCAAAAGACAGGCGTTTGTGGAAAACTCTTGAGGAATCTCTATGTGCCCTGGGCACTTAAGGTTCAGATGGATGGATGGATGGATGGATGGATGGATGGATGGATGGATGGATGGATGGATGGATGGGTGGGTAGGTGGATGGATGGATAGATAGATAGATAGATAGATAGATAGATAGATAGATAGATAGATAGATAGATAGATACATACATACATACATACATACATACATACATACATACATACATACATACATACATACATACATAGAGATTTTTTGCTTTTCTGTGGTCCCGAAAAAAACTATTCATTTCGAAAAATCCAAATTTTAATGCTAGATATTTTCTGCAGTACGAAGATTCGAATTTCGCCGTTATTCTACCGAAAACAAATACGAATAATCGAGCAGGTATATTTTCCTTATGTCTGTATATGCATGCGCAGGGAATGTCTAACAAAAACAAATGTGTGAAGGAACCTAATTAAATCCACAAGAAAGCGATAAACATCACTCACTGAACATATAATCAGAAGGGAAGGGCTTGAAAACATCATAACAGGACAGATAAATGGGTAGAGGGACAGGGGAAGACCAAAAGGAAAACAAAAAAGATCATGGAAAGTCTACCACTACGGTTTAATATAAAAAAGTCACCAAAATGAGCTGATAGAAAATATCAAAGATCAAGGTTTATGAAGAAACATGACTGCCAACACTTACAGGCACGACTGTAAACTTAGCTGGTGCTAAATCTACTTCTTATGGATAGATTGGGAAGAATTAGATCAACCCAGCTGTTTCAGACATTCCCTTGGCATGTACTACCGTACTTCGTGGCCAGGATCTCGTGACCCCCATGACCACCAACCCAGATTCTCCCATCCAAGGACACTGCATGCCAGTTAATTCAGCATTTTATACACATTCATATATCGCATCAATATGAAATACATGATACCAAGTCAGCAAATCAGTTTACATCCATTTATTAACACTCTCTACATATATCATAGTGACGCCACCACAAACATAACAACACATGACATCAACATGTATCATCATGATAATAACAAGGCATGATACAAATGCAATGTATTATCTCTAACTAAGTAACAACGAAATCAGCGGACCAGATTAATCTGCGCTTCTCTGGCCCTACTAAGCAAATATACATGTATCTCAATATTGTGCCGATGCACTGGTAACACATTTCAGTAGCGGCTGCCATGATATCCCCGTTCCCCCTATCGCATATAAAACTTCCTTATGCCAATGCACTGAATAACATATTTCCACTTGTGCGAAATGCACTGAATACATGTTTCTACTTTCTGCCAGTGCACTGAATAACATATTTCCATTTGTGCCAATGCATTGAATAATATATTTCACTTTCGTGCCCATGCACTGAATAACATATTTCTATTTTGTGCCAATGCACTGAATAACGCATTTCCATTTGTGCCAATGCACTGAATAACATATAATTGACCTAGGTGTGCCCATCCAAATATGACAAGACTTAACAGAATCAGCGAAATCTTCACGTGTTACGAAAGAGAGGATAATCCAACAGCACATTATGAGTTATGACACGTCATATAATCCACAGTGAATTTGAATCACATAGTGAGGTCGGCAGGGCTAACCAGACGACACGAAATTAGCTCCCTGCCATATCCTCTGGTTTTCTGCTCTCCTTCCAGCTTCATGAAGTTCACATGAAATTAACAGCTGATGGCATCACCCGTGTCATTCAAGAGAACATTAATCATTAATTATCAGGAATATATATATATATATATATAACACTATTCAGGGCGGCTGGGACTAAGTATTCCCATATCAAACACAACAGACGAGATCGAACTTGCCCCGCCATTTTCCCACTGGATATGTTCAGTATGACTTTTGCCGCACGCTTTTTCCTTTGTATATAAGTCTTCTACCACCGCATCACGTGAACTGCATCTCTCCGTCCAGAATCCGTACACCATTCTAGGCTTCGAAGGGCAGTTCACACGGCACCTAATGATGATGATGATGATGGTGACAATATGTATGTGCGTATGTACGTACGTTTGTATGCATGCAGCATGCAGAAACGAACTGTTAAAGAAGAAGTCAGGATGAGACATCACAAATATAAGATACAAGACTGAAATAGTTATTTGATGGAATCAAATTTGGAGTTCGCAAAAAATGTACCATTTATGAACGGGCTGGGGACAGACAGTATAAAAGTAGATGAGATTTGTAGCAGATGAGATTTGTAGTAGATGAGATTTGTAGCAGATGAGATGAGTAGAATAGATAACTAACATTTGTCTGGGCGTATTTTGTGCCTGTCGATGCTACCAAAAAAGATAAGAGTTTAATTTTTCACCTGTTTTTCCTATTTTATCCGTTGTATTGTTTTTGTCCGTAAGAAATAACATCTTGTTGGCAGAAATGCAGATGAAGTCACTAACAGCTATTATTGAGGAAAGACTCTGGCGGTGGTTGGGTCATTTGCTTTGAATGATTGACAACTCCCTACAAAAAAAATAGCGTTAAGATGGACAGCACAGGGGAGCAGAAGTAAGAGTAGATCAAAGGAGACATGGAGAAGAACACCTGAGAGGATGTTGAGCAATAGAGGGCTCACTTTGACAAGAGCGGAAAAAAGGCAAAAGGAAAGACGTTAGTAGGAAACCTTTGCGGAAGACCCATGTGCCTTGGGCACTTAAAGTTGAGAGAGAAAGAAAGAGAAAGAGAGAGAGAGAGAGAGAGAGAGAGAGGTCATTTTTTATGTGATCCTTAAAATAGGCAGTTGTTTAAATATTGAATGGTTGCTTGTTCTTTATTTATACATGCTTATCTTACTTTCTACCACTTTCGTTCCTGTCCACTTTCCTCACTCTTTCTATCTTGTTTTTTTTTGTTTTGTTTTGTTTTATTGTAAAACTGAAGCATACACCTCCGTCTACTTTTATTACAATAATATGAGGCAATGATCCCGGAAACCTGACGTAAACTGTAACAGATGCTCAGCAGTATCTTCCTCTCTCTCTCCACCCACTCCCTAACTTTTTCTCCCACGCTCCTTCCCCTCCCCCTCCCCACACCACAGGAAAGAAAAGTTGAGGCTTGAGACAAACTTGTAGTGACGAAAACATATGTAACTTCTTAATTCTCTCTACCCCCCCCCCCCCCCAAAAAAAAAAAACAACACATTTAAGTATTTACCAAATATGAAAATGTCATGCCAACGTGACGTCAGATTCAGCCTCCGCCTTTTTGCTATTAAGTCACGATCTGGGACAACATTCTGTGGCCGTAAACAACCGCCTACCCAGGATTCCCCCCTGCGTAGTCTTAGCAGAAAATTAAGAGAGAAACCCTAAACAAATATATTAACTTGGCGTTTATAAAGCACTTGCATACCTTGCATGTCAGCGAATCTCATCTGCGCCCTGCACTGAAAGATTACCGCCCTGAAGTGTTTATTTTATTATTCAACAAACAGCCATCTGTCGTCCCTTACGGGATTTTCGTAATAAAAGGGACATTCTTAACGAATACAAAAAGACTTCTGAACATAATGGGCTTTAGAAGTTTTCATTGGCGCACTCGAAGAGAAAATAAGCCAATCACAATTGGCATTTAAATTAACTGCGTGACGACTTTCGTGCTAACAGAAGCTATTTATATGCTTTTGTAATGTTATTTTTCTCTGTGCTGTCTTAAGTGTTAACAATAACTTCTAGAAGTCTAAAAATATATCACTATCACAAAGATTTCATGTTATACGTACATCATCATCATCATAATCATCATCATCACCATCAGG